>JAGVSP010000275.1:0-76450 GCA_022494985.1 Micrasema minimum | reverse complement strand
TTTTGGTTCTTAATTTTAAAAGCAAACCTTCCGGGGTTTTGGGGGGTTGGGCAACATTTTCCCCATAAACGGAAATGATTGGTTATCTTAATTGGGGAAAGTTAATTTTTAAAAACCCAAAATTTATAATTTGTTTTAATTGGTTTAAAATCTTTTATACTTTATCTAGTGAGTTTTGTCCCCCAAAATTTGGGAAATAAAAAAAAAAAAGGGAAATTACGGGGTTTTCAAAACTAAAACAAGGGGAACCCCTAAAAAGTTCCACCTTTTTCAAAAAGGGGTTTTAAAACCCCCCCCCAACCCCCCTTTAAATTTTGGGGGGGGGGGAAAATTTTGGGGTTTAAATATTTTAAAAAAAAATTTTTTTGAAAAAATTTATAAAAAGGAAAAAATTTCTTAAAAACCCCCCCCCCCCCTCCCCCCTTTTTTCTTTTAATGAAAATACCCCCTTCCGCCTGGGTGAAAAATTTTAATTTTTTTGGGGAAAAGAAAAAAAACCCTTTTTTAGTATTTTTAAAATTTTGGGTTTTGAAAAATTTTTCTTGTTGACAAAAAAAAAAATTTTTTTGTTTTTTCGAAACTTTACGATTGTTAAAAAATAACAAAATGGGGGTTTTTGTTTTTTAAAAAAGGGGGGGAAAAAAAAAAAATTTTTAAAATTTTTAAATTTTTTGTTTTAAAAAAAAAAATTTGTTTCCCCCTGGGAACAAAAAAAAAATTTTTTTTAATTTCAATTTTTTTAGTTTTGTCTAAGTTTATTTTATTTTTTAAATTTTTCCTCTAAAAGAAATTTAAAAAATTTTAAAAAAGGCTTTAAGGGTTTAAACCTTATTGGGGGGTTTTTTCCCTTTTAAAAAACTTCCCCCATTTCCCTGATTGCCCTACCCCAATTCTTTTGGGGCCTTCACATTTTTGAATTTTGGGTAAACCTTTAAAAAAAATTTGGCAAGCTTTTTTAGAGCCCCCTTTTATGATTGAAGTGAGAGTTTACGAATTCATATCACCTAACTAGGAAAACGTCTGAGTGAAAGCCCTGAGATGTTGAGATGTCAAATTGTAATTATTAGCCCGTATAAGGTGAAATCCAGTTTTTGTCTACAAGTTATTTGACACACTTAACTTGTTGCTTATCTTTTATGTTCATGTTCTTAATTTGCTTTGGTACTGATATTAATATTTGTCGTGTAAAAGCCCTCTGGGTTTCTGAGTTCTGTTGCCAACCACTCCTATCTCAGAATCGGATTATCATAGAATCTGACTATCGACCTAGTATTATTACGCTGAAAAACAACGTCAATATTTTAGTTGTAATAACCAAGCCAAAAATATTTGTGATGATAGTTGTGTACAGCCCTGTGTTATAAAAACATCCCTTGAAGTGTGATACCTTAGGGCTGATCTAGTGTAATGGCTCCCTGCCCACCCCTGCGGGTATCCCTAGTACTATTTCAGCAGGAACCTACCCCCGCGGAGAATACAACTAGACCTAGCTACTAGCTACTAACTACTACCCGTGTAAACTCACCCTCAGGCAGGGTTGCCACCACGTTCGCCCCTACGAGTATGTGGTGTATATTAACGTCGCTAGATCTACAACTTACTATTAAAGATATATAGTTAGTATGTATGCCAAAAAAATTGTGTTAAGTTGTTGGTTTAAATATTTTGCAAAATCTATGAAATAATGTTCGAGATAAGTAAGCTGTTTATCAATCATCGACGTTTAATTTTTCATTTTTATATTGTTTTTTAAAACTAAAACCATACAAATTACACAACAATTAACAGAGTTCTACCACTTTGAACATGGCAGTTTACGTCAGTACTTCGGGACGCGTACCTGACTTGCGAGGATGCACGAAAACTGGCAGCTGATCGTTTGGTTGAGAGGAAATTCGTGGAATCCATATGCTCCACATAGGAAGCGGATATGATATGAGAGAGAATATAAAGTACGTAAAAATGAGACCTTGTTCAAGACAGCTATTGTAACCAACAATTAATTTTAAGTTTTAATCGTAAATTACGATTAGAATAAATGTGCAATAAACTTAATTAATTTATGAACTTGATGTTTTTAATTTTTGGGTTGTATTTAAAATACTGTAATTGTTATGATATTTTTTAATTCTATTTTGACTAGCAAAACCCTGACATGTCAGTATTCAAGAGAAACCTTAATATATCTTTTTCTAGAACTAAAAAAACAATCGTTTTTAATTATACAATAGAAAATAATATTTTAGATATAGTTACGTCCATAAAGGACCTTGGAGTTGTTTTAGACTATAACTCTTAGCTTCAATGAACAGATATAGATAACTTAATAAATAAATCTTTAAGACCTACTAGGTTTCATTAACAGAATATCAAAAGATTTTTCCTAATCCTCATACACTAAAAACACTTTACTGCTCACTAGTTATTAATTAGTCCTCTCTTGAGTATGCTTCTGTAATCTAGTCTCCTTCCTTTGTAGGCCCCTATCAACCATATTGAATCAGTGCAACGCCGCCTACTCAGAAATGTAGCATGGAGTGTTCGGTCTGGGGAAGAGATGATTACACCTATGAAGATATGGAGTCAAATGTTGCAGAATCTCTAGTCTTCAAAAGCTTAGATCTTAACATTGATTCCACTTTCATATTTAAATTGCCAAATGGCATGATAGATGCACCAACTTTACTGACTCAGCTGACTTTTTGTATTCCAGGTCCGTAGGTTGAGAAATAATGACATGCTGTTCCTTAGTCACCACAAAAAACTAACTATTGGTTTTCATGCCCATTGTCTCGATTTTGTCATATTGTAAACTCAAGACGGGATCTGGACTTCTTGGTTGTAAGTCTATCAAGATTTAAACATTCACTGAAGTAGACCCGATCCTGTCTAGAGTTGTGTCCACATTTTTATTCTAACTGTCTTAGCCTATGTTCTGTCACTTATTTTTACTGCTTGTTATCCCTATTATGCTTATCTATGTATTTAAAAAAAAAAAAGTTGCGTAAATAAATCAATAAATATTGGCAACCCTGCCACCAGGTAGTTTTAGCGCCCCAAGTCCACAGTACCAAGGACCATGATTCAGCTTATTTCGAGCACTCTTAAACCCGGACTTTCTTTCAAATTATCACTTATCATCTTCACTGCATATTTCAAGCTTCCGTGTTTCAAATATTATGCACAGTGTACAAACAACGCATATTTTCTATAATCTACAATTTACAGAATATCAATTTGTCATTTACAAGGTATTTGGGCGGAATGGGAACTCGAACTGGTGACTTAGAGCCTGCAACTCTACCACTGGGCACACACCCGTTAAAACGAAAACTGTATGGGATATTGAATAGTCGGCGTGACGTTGTTTAAGTAGATATTGACAAAATAAATGCTTTTAAAAACGGGAAAATTAAATAACAATATATAAAATTTACATTATCAGCAATATTAATAATTTCCTGTGTGCAAACCGCGCTCAAAAAATATACATATTTAGCGTGTCTTTTGAGCGACTGTGCAAGTTTGTGCACAAGAAACTGCACAATGAGGAAATTCACTGCTACCCGGAATTGAATTTTAAAAATGCTTTTCGTGTAAGACGCGAATATTTTAAAATTTTGAGTGGGATGAGATATCCAAAACCACTCAAAAATTAAAAGAAATGTTGAAAATAGCATTCATTTCAAAATCTTAAACAATGACGTCACTCCTTGTATCCTAAGTTAGTGTTTCCGGTTTCCGTTTTTAAACCCCGTAACCATGGCATTTTAATATGGGCATTTACAATCTACAATACAAGCTTCTATTGCAAAAAAAGATGCCCGCCATCAGTCTTCCTAGAACAGCTGTTAACAGTATATGACTGTTTGAGTCGACGGTATATTTTATCTGTGCTTCCCGCGTCAGTTTGCATAGATTTTTGACAGTTTTGTTACTGGCTGGAGAAATACCATGCCTTAAACAAACCCGTTTTATGACGTCACTCCTGCAAAATGACGCAGTTAGTTACATAGTGGTATTTAGCGCGGTATTTGAAATGTGCAACATAAAAAAATCGTATTTTCATCAATAACTTATAAAAAAATTATTAAATATATTTTTTTTTAAGTTAATAGTAAGTTTATAGAAAAAAAATTACTTTAGAAAACAGTGGATTCCCTCATTTTCGGTCCCGTATAAAGGGCTATGATCACAGTATGACGATATGGAGTATTTTAAATTGTAATTTTGTTCCTGTAGAGATTAGATTTACCCCAAACAAGCGATTAAAAGTAATTGTTCCTATCCTGTCCTCATTGTTCCAATACTGTCCCTTCGATGGCAGTTAGTTCGGCAAGTATCGGGTCGGATTAGGTTAATGTGCGGACTTATCTCCGGAGCGGAGTCATACATCTCCGTGGATTAGGAGCTGACCGGAGATAAAGAAGGGTAAGAAAGGGATGCAAATCATTCAAACACGACTAATAGTCGGTGGTAGGTACCAATACTGGGTGGGGTGATTTTATCCGTTCAGCCCATGCACCACTCAACTCGATAATTTATGTAAAAGTGTAGTTAGTAGGAAGGTATTAAAAATTAACATCCATTGAGATATTATATTTTGAAAACTATCTGAATTTTTTTTAAATGTTATATCTGACACAATTTCAATAACACCTAAAATACAGTGTCTAATTATAGCGGGAAATGTGGTGTGGAGTATTGCCAGCTAAGTATCAAATTAATGAGAGAATTCATTTAAAATGTTTGTAAGAAAAATACATCATCTCGGTGCTAAAATAAAGCAAAAATTTTCAGCAAATGTACAGTAAATAGAAATTGTCTCTAGAAACCTAATTATGTCAGTTGTAAAAAAACGTTTTTGTAATTAGAGAAATGTTACAAAATGTACTATGTAGAAGACAATATTATTAAATACGTATTTAACTGTCTCTTTTTAACCAAGCAATCAATCGATCACTTTTTGGTTCCATCCCATGGATTAATAATATATAATTATTAACGTGAAGCGTTTTACATTTTTTAATGCTTTTTTCCAGTTTATCATCATATGCATATGGATTCCACAAGCTGCCTCCAAGCCAAGTTTCCCGCGCATCCTTCCAGGTCAGGTCCACGTCCCGCAGTTCTGTGCAAACTGCCGACGGATTGTCAACAGCGGACGTCCAGGACGCCGAGAACCAGATGACTTGCAAAATAGGCAAGCATGGTTATGCCTCTCGGGAGGCACAGGTCCGTAGTATATGGCATAATAATAATTTATTTATTTTATGTTTGTGTATTAAGATTGAAAATGCTCTGACAAAGCGAAGCAGCTCTCTTAGGATTTAAAAAAGAATATCATCCATAATCTGGCTTCATTTGTAAAAATTATTAATTCTGAAAAACATTTTAATTCTTACGGATAATGTTTCTCTGTGTTGTGGGCTTTGTGTTGCCGACGTTTGGGAGAACTTTACAGTGTCCATCTTCAGCACAATACGGCATTCCAGAAAAGCATTATCTGTATTCTGAGGGTCGTGAAAAGCCACGACCTTTTTTTAAATTTAATTATTCTCCTAAAGTCAATATGCAAATTTAAATGCTCTGCAAATAAGTTTTCTGCCCATAATTCCTTGCAAGGAAATGGCTCACTTTAAGGTAAGCTCAGCTAACAGACTCACAACCCATTAAATTGAAATGCACTTGAAATTACTTAATAACACACTGCATAATGCAATAGTATGGTACAGCTCGTATAACGTATAGCCACACCACTTAAAATATCTGAAATTATTCAATTACTCTATTGGACAATCTCAAACAATACGAATAAAATGAAATATTTTTTATTGTAAATTCTTATGAAATATGTTTTTATGTGTATTATGATTAACGCAATTTGTAACATCAAATGAAGGTAAGATGATCAGTCTTCCGCTTCAGTGTCAGTCAGTGAAAATATTATACATAAAAAATACACAGATTAATAACTAATATTATTATTATTATTATGGATAATTTTATATAGCGCCGTTTTCGTATAAATATACCTCAAGGGCGCTTTAAATATTGAATTTAACGGCTCGGGAAATTTAATGTGAGTGAAAACTCAATTTTCTGAGTAGAAAATACCATTATCAAAATTAATCAAAAGATTTTGAGAACATATAGGTCTTAAGTTTCTTTCGAAACATCACTTCACTCTCACAATTGCGCACTTCTGGTGGGAGAGCATTCCAAGCCACAGGGCCCGCAACCGCAAAAGCGCGCTCTCCAAATTTTGTGCGCTGATTACGGATCGGTACTAAAACCCTGCCTATAGTAAATAGGTAAATAGGTATGAAATTTATGTTAAAAGCACCCTCTTCGTAGTTTTTTTGTTTTTTTTTGTTTAAAAAGAAATCTTTGCAATCTTATGATATTTGCACATATTTCAATCTGTAAATACTGTTTTCAATAAAGCCTAACCGGCTTGTGCTTGAAAATAGGAATCGAGTGGGGATTCGAACCGACGATCTCTGGACTCAGAGACCGCGACGCTACCCACTGGGCCACCACCAGTTATTCATTATAAACTACTTAAATGAAACAGTTTGTTTATAACTACTTTTTATCTATACTTTTCTTATTTAAAGTAGTTAAAACAAAATGTTGTATTTAAAAAGTCAGTAGGAATTGAATTTTTATACATTTACCAGTGATCTTCATACAATAATTTTAATCAAAAGAGTATTTCATTGTCTTGTAATGAATCAATCCCGGAAGATGGGAGTATCGCGGAATATCTCAATATTTCAATTAGCCGAACAAAACGTTCGTAGTATTCATTAGCTATTAGCCTGTAATATTGTTTTCAATCCTGGGACCCTTTTATCGTCGCTTTCCTCTTTTTGTTTCTAGAGGCGCCCATTCACTGATTGCTTTGTGGACTAAGTCGATAATTTATTTCCGATTTATTCAAATGAGCGGCCGGTGGGGGCTGGGCTGTAAGACTGATACTATGAAACTGTGGGACTGTAGGACTGTCAGACCTCAGACCCCCCCGCTGTAAAGTGCACTAAGCTTGGTCTGGAGGACCACTCTGAAGTCTGGGACCTTACTCTGGAAATGTGTCATTATTTTTCATCGAAATGCTATCAAAAAATTATCAACTACCTACATTAAAAAAACAGATTTAAATAAAAATCACAGTTTAAAAAATTACCGTTGTACCGGATTACGGAAAATATCTCAAAATTTCAATTCGGCGTCAACATGGTTTATCAGGATGATTTATTAATTAAATTATACATCAAAATAAAACAATTTACAGTGTCTATTTTGTCACTTTACTGGCCCTGGGGCATACATAAGCCGATACAGTGGTAGGGGCAATGAAAGCATTTGTTCGCGTACATAACGTAAATTCATCCGTATTTTATCACACTAACAATCTAAAAATCGCGGTTTAGCTTGTTGAAAAAATCGGTAGAAATGGCTGGACTGAAAAAAGACTAAACAGTCTTTAAAGTAGTCTAGGGAAAGGGTGGGGCTTTCATTTAAAAAATCGGTAGAGTTGGCTGGACTGAAAAAAGACTCAATAGTCTTCAAAACAGTCTAGGGAAAGTGTGGGGCTTTCATTGGCCCTGGGGCACGTGCTGGAGTGTAGTAGTTTTCGTTATGGTCGCGTCGGCGTCCAATCGATTTTGACAAATTATGTTGACGTCGAATAATTCATTAGCCGACAGAGAATTTTTTATTTTTCTAAAATTTAGGTAATTTATTCGCAATAATTGTCGCATTCCTTCTTTAGCAGTATCCGTACATAATATTGTATAATATTAGTTTATCCTCCAAGAGTATCCGGAAAAATATATTAAAGGTTCCTTGATATAATTTTTCTCAGTCTAGCTCCTTTGACGCGCAATGACTGAAGTATAGGGTCCCGGGTTCTCGTACCCTGGCTGTGTCTTCCACCCTAATACTGCCCTCCACCGCCACCGAGACAAGAAGAGGCATTCAATACATTACAAATCAATATTTCTTTCACTAGGTACACTAATTTATAGGGGATTACTGATACCAATACTTTTTACTCGGCAAAAAGCTTATCGTGAACTTATAAATTTGCTTTACTGATTGCTACACTTCAAAGAGAATATAAACATTTATGGCATTCGATTTAACTCCAAAATAACAAATTATTCATTTGTTAAATTACCTAACATTTTAAGATATACATAGTACTGGATAAACTGATTTGAAGAAATTAGGAATAATGTTGGTTTTTGCATCATTTTTCTAAACCATGTCGCTAAAACTTTGTACCTACAAAGAATGTACCTACATAATATGACGTACATAATATTTATTTAACTGATTCGCTTTGTACACTAAAAACAAATCTTAAAAAATAGTTATATTTTGTAGGTTTTCTCACAATTTGATAATGCATTTAGATACTATTACAAATTAAACGGAAATGAGGAATCTGATTTTACAGTAATCGGTTTAAATTTCAGCTCTAAAACAAATACTACACACGCTATAATAATTAGAAATCCCCATAGGAGAAATGCAAACCGAAAATTCTGCAAAACAAGAGGTGATGGTGTGGATGTATCGTCATATTTGCGATGGAACTTCTTGAGGCTAAACTCATACGCTTTTCTTTTCTCCCAGTAATATAGAAGTCCCCCTCCCTCCAGATGGTTGTTCAACTTCTCCAACTTCTCCGCAAGAGGAAACCCACTGTGGACAATCTGAGAGGAAAACATCGTGTTCACTGGCTCCTTCATGATGTGGAGCAACTCTCGGCCGTCTTTAGATATCATCTCCTCCAAGAGAGAATTGGCCACGTAATCAGGGCAGATGACAGCAGTATCCCTCACGTAAGCCATTCGCTGGGGCATTCCCAAAGGGTTGTAGAACATAAACAACCTTTTTTCCATTCTCTTCCGAACTGAGTTATGTGTATCGTTTATCGCACTTGTAAAATCATCGCAAGCGTCTTTCATACAACCAATTTCTAAATTAGCTTCTTCCAGTTGCTCAAATGTATCAATTTCGATACTTTCTCTTACTGCGAGTCTTGTCGTGATTGTTCCTATATATATGTTAGTAACTACGATTGCCCAAATGCTGAGACTTGTATAAAATGTTTTTTCATACATGTGTTTAGGTGGAGTAAAGGATACATTGTTGATTATGCACACACAGTCAGACAATACCTCAAAAAAGATATCGAATGCTTTCCGAGATGCTGCAGTTCCATTTCTGGTGTTATTTTTTAACCTATATAATTTAGATACTGTCCAAGAAACAATTATCAAGACAATAAATGTGATAGAAAGATTAAATACTGTTGTGTCTAGTACACTTAAAATGGTTTTAATTACGTTGATTCTTGGGAGAGATTTAGGGACTACAACGACGAGTGAAGACAGATATGGCGCATATAGTAAATAACAGTTTTTAAAGTTTTCGTTTCCGAATTTTCTTCGATTTCCAAATATTTCCACTACCCCTTCTTCTACATCTCTTAATCCTCCAGTGAACGATCCGTTCTTGGTTGATCCCCCGTAACTTATTCCATCCCTGGGTAGGCTGTATATTGGAGTGAAGTTGAAGAATCTGGCGAATTCATTGACCACATCTCCCTCGCTTCCCATGAAACGTGTCACGGTACCATTTTTATCTCTCACAGGTTCAGAAAGGCCCCTAAATTCATGCATTGTGATTCTAATCGGATATCCGTGAAGGTTTCTTATTCTGTTTTTGAAATATGATTTCAACTTAATCCAATCAGCTGGTTCACTTTCAGCAGTGAACGTGAACGTTCTGTGTCCTGTTTCTGAAGCATCAGTAGATTGAAAATATGGATTATCAACAGTAACTTTCATCAGCAACGTTGAGTCTTCGTAATAGGTATTTGTTATTAGTATGTTGAAATAAAATAACTCGATCCACGCTTTACGCAAAAAGCTTTCTGTGTCCATAATATCCATTTTTTGCTCAATCACAATCAAAAACGATTCTTTGCTGAGTTCATATTTTAAAATTTCTTTTGTGAGTTTGAGAATATCCCAAGCGTCTTCTAAATTGTTGGCATACAGAATACCACCACCCGTTCCAATTATTTTAAGAGATGATGAAGAAACCAGCCTACGAAAAATAAAACATAATAATAGGTACCTCTATACTAAACTTATGCATTATTTTTTATGGTTATGTAAATAAATTATTAAAAATGCTCGTAATATACCCTTCATCAAAGTTGAACAATGTAATTTGAAAATTGCAACGGTTTTCTGTAACCTTCAGAATGGTATCAACCAACCCGTTATCCAAAGTTTTATTTGTAGTATAAAGATGAATCCTATTTTGATCATCAAATAAGTTGCAAATGAGCCCTGACCAGGACCACACAATCTTCAAAAAATCTGCCCTCGAGATCTCACTTGAAATTAGATCAATCATTTCGTTATTTTAATTCTTAAACAATGGATAACCAAACCAACAGTGTTCAGGAACAACAATGCAGAAATTCAACTTATGTTCTTTTTATACCTTTCCTATGATCCTGATTTTTCTAATTTCAGCATTATTTTACCATTAGCGCGTATTATAATAGTTTGTGGAGGCATTTATTTACAGATCAATCAAAAAAATTACAGATTTTCACGCTTTTTGTGTTTTGTATTTCTTCTTTCTGGTGATTATGTTTAAAATTAATAACTCCTGTCAACTGACCGCATGAATAAATAAACATAATATAGGGTTACTCCAAATAATGATGGATTATTTTTTAATATTGCCACAATATTTTCAGTACTAATTTAAGCAGGTATCTAAATTCAGTCAATTAGTGATAATAACAACTAGCAGATTTATATGTATCCCTTGAAGTCGGGGTTTCAATGTTAAAATAAAGATTTAAATAAATGCTGAATTTTAGTTGCAGACTCAATTTTTATCGAACCCTCAAACAGGAAATTTTGTGCTGCATAGTACTAAAAACTTATATTCCTCGTAGCAATTTGTTCTCTATCTGGCTTTTACAATTATTTCTCGTCATGTTAGATTCTGCGTGAAATTCAACGATCAATCTTAAGGGTGGGATACAAAAGTTTCATAATTTCAATTTTTGTACTAAGAATTTATTTACTGTTATTTGTACCACTATATTTTCTCATAAAATGTATATTAAAAATTTAAAAAAAAATCATACTAGTAAGTACCAGTGTATCCACAATCCACACCCTACACCTGATAACGGATTTGGCCGAAACTTTGAAACACTTCATGATCAATATTATTTTTATGAAAAAAAAATCTTAAGCATTTTTATACATATAGATGTGGATAGTTTGATGAGCAGTGCCCAGAAAGTCCATAAATATATCGTGTGGTACTACTTTGTGCTAAATAGATTTTTAGATCCATGGTCCAAACCTAGCGGAATAATAATAAGATTTTTCGACAGGATACATTGGTGCCATTTTCTTTTTAAATAGGAAGTGACATCATGCACTAGTGCCGCGCAACTCCGTAGGAAACATCGATCATTCTTTGGTGCGATTTCACAGACAGAAATCGATGAAAGGGCCTTTTATAACTCGGCAATGGCCGTCTCATTCAGAGGAAATTGCTCCACTCCAAGCGAGGGACGTAATCCTGAGGATTTGGCCGAACACACGCCCTGATCCGATAGGCCCAGGTGTCCAGATTTGTTGGTCATTCATTGTTTCATTGTTTCATTGTTTGTAAGCCTTTCCTGTGCCCAGAACTTGAGAGGATTGCCTGTCACGTGTCGTGATCAGCAAACCGCTTCTCCGTACATTCGTAGTCCTCGATTTCTCTCCGGAATTTAGCACTAGAGCCATGATTTTTTCACACGTTTAACATTTCTATTGGAAACGTGTTTGTATCTTCTTGCTTTTTTAGTGGGTAATTAGAAATAAATATTTAAAATTAAATATTACAGAACGATGGACGACAGATGGACGAAACGTGTTCTATGGAGACCGAGAAACTCGAGGCCTCAAAGACGACCACCGATGAGATGGGTGGACGACAGCAAGAAGTTTGCTGTCAGACGGTGGATGGGGACGGCGCAGGATGGGCCTAGTGGAGGCAGCTGGGGGAGGCCTATGTCCAGCAATGGACATTCACAGGCTGACAAGATGATCATTTAAAATTATCCGAAAAATAAGATGATGCGGTTTCTAAAACCTGTGAAAAAACCGTTGCCCTGGTGTTAAATTCCAGGGAGATAACTGAGGACTACGATTGTATGAAGGAACGGCCGCGGTAACGTGACGGTCATTCCTCTTAACTGAATATATTATACATGGTGTAACAAACCTCGATGTATAAGCGGGAAACTAGTAAATCCACGTCGTATTTGAAGAATTTTTTAATTTTATTTGACCCATAGTTTTTCAGAAAATTAAGTAAGAAGTAGATTTTTTTGATAAATTGTTGCAAATTGTAATCAAATATTATTTATTTAGCCAAATTAAAACTACCAATAAAGAAAAATAAAATAAAAAACTGCATCTTAATAAGAATTTGTGAAATTTTACTCAATCTGCCGTAGGTACGTATGGAAGCTTTTACGAGAAGAAAAAAGATTCAACCGAATAGGATGTAGGTATATAGTATGTGTTCTTCATAATATATACATAATATACCTTGTACCTACTTAAGTACCTATTAGATACTACTAAAAGTACGTAGGAACATACATATAAGCCGTGTCGGGAGCATATTAGAAAAAAATATTAATCTTGTTCAATTTTTGTTACGTGATCAGTCTTATGAAATATTCTTATGTGAAAACAACATTGAAATAAATATATTTCATATTGGCCACATCTGGAATCGAACCCGCGCCATGCGCGCGCGATGCGCTAGCCACTGCACAATGAGAACATTAGAAATTTAGCATAAATTTTCGAAATTAAATTATTTTAAAACAATATTTGCCACTATAATATAGGTACCTAGTAAAATTCTGAGTAAAATAAAATAAAAACAAACTGCATTCTGGATATTAACGACATCTATGAATAAGAAATTTAAAGCTATTTAAAAGGATGAGAGATATTCGTGGCTACAGAAATCTGTTTTACCATAAAATCCGGCAAAACGTTATGTCAAAAAATATTACCTTTAAATCGAGTATTGAATCTTGCAGCTTATAAAAAAAGAAAATATTTCAATTTCTGAAAGTAATTCTGTAAATATTTGAAATGGCTTTGTCTTTCTGCAGCAAGCGACTTTTTTTGAGATATAATAATGTATTTCTTAGCAAAAGGTTTAATGGATACATTGTTCTGTAAGTATTTATTTTTATTACTATCCCTTGACAATATTTATTGAACTTACTGTTGAGAAGCATTTTAAGGAAAAATTCACGGTAAATGAACTTGGTACATTATAAACGAGATGCCCCTTAAATCAGGTGTAAAGTATTTTGTGCAATTAATAGTTTTCTAGAATGAAAAAAGAGAGTATAGATAAACTAACATAACCTGTACAATCATCATATTAAATAATAAAAAGATACCCGTTACGGGCTTTACGGACGTACTACATCCACATTATTGATCACTAAGTATTCTTAGCCAATCTTACATGCTGTAATTTTTAACACATTCAAATGGTTTAATTTCAGTGTCCCAGAAATAGGAGAAGATACAAATGAAAAAAACAGTCTTCTCCGCAGCGATGGACTTCCAGAGTTTAATACATTTACCGTTGAAAAGTGCATCGCTGCCATGAGCAAGTACACCATTGATTATGAAAATGAAGTAAAAAATATAGAAGAAAACATTGACAAAGTTCAAAATGTCTTTTCCGATATCATCAACCCATTAGAAAATTTAGCGTGCCCGCTAGAGTTGACTTGGGGAGTTGCCAAGACTCTCTACATGGGGAATAGTGCCCTAATGCCCACTAAGTCCTACATGCAAATACACCAAAGAGCCCACAGAGCCGTCACCAGTAAGTTTCGAAGTGTACCCATAAATAAAACTATTTCTGAAGCTCGTCTTAATAACAAGTCTCTCTCAGAAGAAGAAGCCAGACTACTCGATAAATACATGCTAGAAGGACGCCTCAACGGATTAAAACTACCCAATGCAAAAGTTCTAGATAAATTAAACTCGACAATAGTGGAAATACAAAAGCTTCGCAAGGAATTTGGTGAAAAACTACAGATAGCCAACAAACAGTTCGCCTATACAATACAAGATCCTAGTGTAGTACGTGATTTTCCTCCTCTTCTACTTAAAGCCATGTCTGCAGATGTAAACGAACCAGAAACTGGACCGTGGAAGGTCACCCTTCTTCCTCACGTGTACCCCGGCTTCATGGAATATTGTCCGGACAAGCATCTGCGCTGGAATGCTTGGCAGGGACACATTTCTCGCTGCTCCACTTCTGTCGACAAGATCCTCGAAAACAGTACAACATTAGAGAAAATTAGGGACTTGAGGTGCCAACAAGCCAAATTGTTAGGTTTTCAAACATACGCAGATATGAGCATGGAAACTAAAATGGCTGGTAATGTAGATAATGTAAAACATATGTTGTCTAGTCTCCTGGAGCGAGTCAGACCTATACAAGATGTAGAGCTGGAGAGTCTGGAAGAGTTTGCCAAAGAAAGGGGGTTTAATGGACAACTTAGTCACTCTGATATACCGTACTGGAAAAGAAAAAGCAAAGGAAATCTTTGTTCAATTTCGATCCCGAAGAAATACGAGAATACTTTCCTCTCCCTGCCGTTCTAAACGGACTCTTCAATCTTTGTCATAAACTGTTTGATATCAAAATAGTAGAAAGGTCAAATGTTGAAACTTGGCACGCAGATGTGAAATTTTTTGATGTATTTGAAGCCGATAGTCCCTCTCCAATATGCGGATTTTACTTAGATCCTTATGCCAGAGAATGCGAAAAATTCAAAATACAGGATAATACCGGGTGGATGTTGACCATTCGCAACCGTAGTTCTGTTACTGAAGCTCAACCATTAGCTTCGTTAATTTTCAATTTCCAAGTTCCTATTTATGGCAAACCGTCCCTGCTTTCTTTTGACGAAGTCTATTCTCTGTTCCACAAGTTTGGTCATGCCCTCAGGCATTTACTTACCGAAGCTAACTACGCCGATGTCGCCGGCATTTCCAATGTAGAATGGGATGCTGCAGATGTATGCGGTCATGTCATGACACATTGGCTGTATGAACCATCAACCTTCAAGTCTATAAGCTGTCATTACGCAACCCAAGAAACGTTGTCCGATGATATTATTCAGAATATTAGACATGTAAGAGAACACATGTCGGGATATGACCTATGTAAGGAATTATACTTATCTTCGTTGGACATTCAGTTGCACTCTTCTACAGCATTTTGGAGGGATATCGTAAAGGAGTTGTGGCCTCAATATCACGTAATTGGCTATGACAAAAATGATTCGCATCCATGCTCATTCGCCAAAATATTCTCCGAAGATTGGGGAGCAGCTTACTATTGCAATATTTGGTCCCGTTTGATCGCAGCGGATGTGTACAGCGCATTTTACGAGGCCAAGAATGATGAGGCAACAATTGTAGAAGTAGGAAGACGATACAGGGATACGTTCCTGGCTTCTGGTGGCAGCTGCCACTCTAACGAGATATTCAGGAGGTTTAGGGGAAGAGACCCGAGCCATAAAGCCCTTCTCCATACTTTAGGACTCAAAGGAAATTATTCAAAAGTAGCTGAACCAGAAAAGTAAATTAAAAAAATATTTTTATTTTCAACTTATTACATCTTTTTTTAAGATTTCAAATGTGGCATTGTTTAACAGTGATAGACTACAATAAATGATTTACGTAGCACATTGTTCTTTATGTATATTCTACTTCCGTTAAACCTCAGGTACGGTCAGTCTTTTTCTGTTTTACACGTTCTTGCCTAAATATATTATTTTATAGAATATTAATTTAGCTGATAAAAGTACTTTTTTTTAAAACTATAGAACCAATATTTTAATAATATTTTTTAACAGTTTAAAATAAAATTAGTAATAAAAAAACATTGATTCAGTTCAGTATGTTTTTGTATTATTCATATTTTTATAGGATTGATAGACATGGACATAACTATAAAATTATAATTATTTATATTTATCGTAAAAGAAAGAAAAATGATCACTACATTCTTTTATATAATCTTAACAATACTCTTAGAACATAAAAAGTACCTACAATAATTTATATTGTTACAATTTTTAGATATTGTGTTTAGGAAAAGACTTAAAAATAAGTTTCTTCCACAAGTAGTTGAATTTATTTAAAGGATTTTGAATGCAGTTTTTGTTTGGGGTTTTCCGAAACATGGGATGGTTTTCTTGAACACAAATTCATCGATCGAATGGTCCCGATACCTATTTCGAACTGCGGTAAACATCTAGGTACATAAAGGAAAAATTACAATGAGATTATTCAACAAGCTAAGTAAACCACATAAGTTGCATTAACTAATTGAAGACATGAGATCAAACACCGATTACTGAAAACTTACAAATTGGATGCTATTTCATTTCATATTTTTAGAACTGAATAGTAAAAATACTTTTAAAAAAATCAAAACAATTACTGCAATAAATGCATTATGATAGAGTTGATAATGATCCGCATAACTCCATCTCAATATTTTGAATTTTGATTTATGATCCCATGGTTGAGTCACTGTTCCTGGATTTAATCCCATTGCGAGAGATCAGAATGCCCAATAACAGAGAGCAACAACTTTGCAAAACACCCTGGCCTGAGAGAATCTCTTGTTTTTTTGTGACTTCACCGGGAATCTAACCCAGAAACGCGAGTCCAGGGTCTTAGCCACTACACCACGGGAGTTGCCTCGGTTCCTTTCCAACTATTTAAAAACAACTGTGCCAGAAAGAAAGAATCTAGCTGTGATAATGTAGTCATTCCAATCCAGAGTCTGTATCTCTATCCAGTGTTACTCTGTACATCTCATGTCTTTATTTTATTTTTACAGTAGAACCTCGATTATCCAGACTTTCACTATTCAGATATCTAAATACCAGGAATATATTACGAGTCCCCCGTGCATCTATTACTGAGTCAAAGCAAGGAAGTGTAGTACCAAAAATTGCGTTGGATATTACTTGAAATTCTAGTCGTTCTGGGCATTTTTTGTAAACAAATATTGTACCCCCATTTTCTTAAATATTTAATAACACTGTGAAGATATGCAGTTAGTTTAATTATTCAGATTTTAACTATCCGATTCTTTTCCAATATCTTGACTACCTGCATCCCTAATAGTCCCCGATAATCGAGATTGTACTGATTTAGAGTGTAACAGCTTTAAAAGGAACTTGACCTTGATTGAGTATTGAAATTTGTTTCGCATAAGCATCACCATTTCTAAATCTGGTACACTCTACTAAAATGATTACAATTAAATTATACAAGATGTAAGGTACCTATTTGAACTGCTATAACTTCAAACTTTTTAAGTGAATTTACCGTAGATTCCAAATGTTTACTCATTCATTCGAACATTAAAATTGTATTTATCAAATTTCATATTTACATCCATGGGCTTGTCAACTTTTTTACTATTGTCACTTTTTACAGGTAATGATATATCCCAATTGCTTTGTCCAATTTTCATTGTTTTTGTTGGTGGACTAATAGGCTCTATCACACTCGATTGCTGGTTTGTTATACTGTGGCTGCCTTTATCGTGGTCATGGAATTTGGAAAGTGCTCTGCACATCGGCGTATAACCATCAATTGTACTGTGATATTTTTGACTCAGTTTGGCTTCATTGCTGACGGGGAAGTTATTTGACCTTTCCATGTTTTTATTCTGACTCCTTTGGCAACACTTGCATTTATTTATTTCGCATGTACCCATTTTCAGGTAAACAACTTTATCATTTTCTTTACTGTTGAAATGAGAAAGAATTTTCTTTTATGTAATTAGGAAATACTTACGTATAAGATGATTTTTTTTTAAATCATTATAATTACGTACCTTACTGGCTTTTTCGGGTCTGTCTTAGCAGGTGTTACCTTAAAATACATACATAGTTTTACAAAGTTTTCAATTTATAAATTTCATTCTCCATTTCTCGACCAGTGTACATAAAAAAGATGTTTAAATCCACCATACTTGGTACAGTAAAGTCAACCATCACCAGTCTGTATACTGCACCTGTACCACACCACGGTACTAGTCAATCTAGTCAATTTAAGGAAGCCAGATGAATTTCAACCAATAACAGACAAGACAAATTAAACTATCATTATTTTCAAATGATCTAAATCATTCAAATTTAACCCATTATCTGCTCTTATATCAAACTAGATAAATAAAATTTAACATCAAAAGATTAGTGTTGATTGAAAACCTACATTAATTTAACAAAAATGTTTTAAAAAAACACATTATTTTAAAATCACATTTTGTCAATATAGTAATGTTAATATTTGCCGCCTCGTAGCATAATGGTAGCGCATTTGGCTACCGTGCATGAGGTCGCGGGTTCGATTCCCGTAGGGGGTCAACATGAAATATTTGTTTACGTGTGATTTTCTTATTAATATTTCTTGGACTGGTACTGAAACGTAAGACTGATCATCTTACCTTCATGTAACAAATGATCAATATTCACTGCACTTGGTGCACCAATGCAGTGCCCTTTGCACCATTAGGTGAGGATAAGGGAAAGTTATTGTAGTTCATGTATTATAATTATACTCACTTTAGCATCACCTCTTTCAGCACCTGTAAAAAAAGAAAACAAATTAAAAACAAATTATCACAATTTGAAAGTGGACATGCGAAAAGACCGAATAATCGGCATGAGAAAATAGTCTGCGTGAAAGATAAGAGTGATATGGTATTCTATCCTTCTCCCTACCTCTTCAGAAAATGAATGTGATGTTTAGTTAGGTAAAACCATTATAAGATTTGGGAAAAGTCACTCGCCAAGAATAAAAATACTCACATTTCTTTTCTAGTTCTGAATATCTGGCCTTGAGGTTTGCTAGTTCCTTGGCCATATTTTCAAGCTGCAATTGTTTCTTCTGCAGTTCTTCTAGTGCAGATATGTACATTGATAGAGCTTCATCTAGTTGGGACATGATGTGTTGTTCTAGTTGCTTCTTCTCCTTGGCCAATTCTCCTTCTTTTGTTTTGGCTCTAGCAATATCCTCTTCTGCGGCCTGCAAAATTCAATAAAAAGGATCAGTATTTACTTTAAGAAACAGCTCTGAAATATTCCAGTTCTTGTGACTCCATTCTTTATTTTCATACTCTAGCAATCTTGGTGTACCAATGCAATTATTACATAAGGGTTTTGATCATGAATGATATATCTACTTGTAGGTGAGAATAGAACTTTAAATTAGAGTTTGGGAATGATCCATTCAAGATATAATATGCTTGAATGGACTTTAGTCGAGATGTAGGTACCTGGTACCTACATTCATGATCCAAATCAAGATGCAGATAAGGGAAAGAAAGGAATAATAATCAACCAATTTAACTATGAATATTTTCTTTACCACTTTAAAAGTGTCTAGAAGTTCCCTGTATTTTTGTCCTTTTCCATCTGAGGAATGGGCTTTATTTGCATATGTACTCAAATCCTTTGTCAAATTGCTCAAACATTCCAGGTGTACCTGAAACCCACAAATATATAATGCATGAAAAACACAAAATAAACTCATACGTATTGCATGTGTTATAATTATGTAAACCTTGAATTCTTCTAAATCTTTCAATAGGGCGGCATTAGTTTTCAAAAGTGTGTTTCTCTCGGCTGTCAATTCTCTTATCAGTCTTTCTAGTTCTTCAATCCTTTTATTACATTCACCTGCTTTCGCCCTGTTTTAAAAAAAAATATGTTTAGCTTCCATGTTTAAATATATTGATTTAAATAAGACAATGTAGACTCGTGGCTCATGCATTATGTTGGTCTGTTAGTTAAAATACAGTTGTAAACTTACTTTTCCTCCAAAAGTCTCTTGATCTCATCTTGTAAACGTTTGACCTCTTCATCACTTATTGATCCTTTACACTTTGTCTTTAATTCACTCTGTAAATACAATACATGCATTCATTCAAAATTCTATTTGAAAATTTCATAGCAGTGCAGTGTAAATGTATGTTTTAGCGCCGTCATGGAGTGTTAAAACCCAAATTTTACATATATTTTAATATTTAATATTTTTTCTTTCTATGTTTTTTTTGCCACCCAAAATACGGGTTTTTGTAAAAATACAACATTCTCATAAATATTTCAATTATGATTTTCTTCTTTAATTACGAAAAATCAAATTACCGCATTTTGGGTGGCAAAAATATTATGGAATGCAAAAATATTAAATACCTATGTTGGGTTATGTTAGGTTAGGTTAGGTTAGGTTAATGAACGAGGCACCACAGATTTGCCCTACTATTTCTTGGAAATGTGCTGGGGTATTGAAAACATTTATTTGGATATACGAAGTTTGACATTTAAAAATAATTCAATAAAGTTAGTCAACCCTAATAATTCGTAATTTATTGAAGGAATGAAAAGATTATTCAATCCTTTAATAAATAAGTCGCTCCATGAATACTATATACTCCACTATACAATTTTTTCAAATGAACTGAGTATACTGTGTTTCTCACACCAACCGCCACATTTCTGTCAAAGAAACACGTTTCTATCCTTTTCTATATTAATTTTTTAAATATCCAATTTCAATAAAACAGTACTGAAACAAAACAAAAATAGCCTTTTTTGGTTTAGTGCAGTTTAGTATTTATGGTGCCATATGTATAATATCAAATAATATTGTCTTACAATCTACATTTAAAAAAGTTTTCTTCACTTTATTTCAGGATTTTCTGACCATTACTTACAATTTCTTTTAATAGAGCAGCAATTTGAGCATCCTTTTCTGCAATAATTCGTCTAAGATCACCCGCGTTACCTACATAATAAAACAATAAATACGTTAAGAATATTATGGAGAAAAAAACACCTTGTTTTTTTAAAAATATATAATACCTACCTACTCAATGGATCGGCCACCAGCTCCCGTGCATACTCCCAAGTCAAGTCCATGTCTGTTCTGATGCAAACTGCCGGCGAATTGTCAACAGTGGACGTCCAGGACGCAGAGGACCTGATACTTTGTAAAAGAGGCAAGCATGGTTAAGGCTCTCTGGAGGCAAACGCAACGTATGGCCTAGCCGGCCGAAACGCCTTCGCCGGATGACAGTAGATACCAAGTTAATTTTATTAAATTTATACTAACTTGGTCTTTTTGCATTAGATACTGTACGTTGAATTCCAGTGTCCTATAAAACAAACAATATGTTAGTAAAATTATTTAATTAATTAATTGATTATTTAAAAATTATAAATTATTATTTCAAATATTTTGTTTCTCAAAAAATACAAGTAGTTGAAACAAAAAAATAATAATAAACACGAAAATAACATTATGAGTGTGTTCAAATACTTATACACAAATTTGGAAATTCACCAATGACGAGAGTACCTACATCAACCTTTATTATCTCAATGAGGTGAAGAAGCTTTTTCAAACTTAGGAACATGGATATTCAAGCGTTTACAGGGCTTACGTGTCATTGGCTGGGTTATCAAAGAATATCCACACCAGCTAATTTTTGGATTTTGTATATATTTATGCTACATGTTCCAATTTCCAACGCATAGGAGTTTGGAAGCGATTTCTACGACATATATGAATTGACAGCGAAGATATTTGAAACTATATAACTTTTCATCACACCATGGCCAGTACCTAACTATAACTCTGCCTTTACAATTCTAACTTTTTTATGATGCAAAACAAGTTATTAGTATATGTATAGTTTATATAAATAATATTTGAAAATATGTATACTACACTACCTAGGGGAAGTAATGTATTTATTATGGAAATAAATTATATGGAAAAAAAATCGGATCAGGTAGGTGCCTCAGTATGATAACGAATAATATCTCCATAAAAGAACTTACCCCTCGCATATCTGCAAGTATTTCAGCCAATACATTTCTTGGTATTAAACTACTACATATATCATTGTCTAACTTTATTAAGTCAAATAAGTGATCACTCCTTTCATTTTCATGTAATGACCACGCTCTCAGGTCAGTACACGATTCATACGACTTGATTCTTCCTTCGCTCCGTGGAGGCAAGTAATAACTATTGGGATATACCAATACTAATTTACGATTACGTAAAACAGCCGTCATATTTACAAATTTAAACGAAAATTTTGATTATTGTGTCAAGTTACCATATTTGACATACAAATTTTATGTGATTGATTGATTGTTGATTCAAATATTTTGAAAATGGAAAGCATTTTTTTTAAATAATGCTTTTTTATCTCTACGGGTCAATATTGTCTATGGGTCAAAATTGTAACATAAAATTATTTATGTAAAACAATAGTTTCATATAATTACAAACGACGGTTTTTGGAGAATTCATTTATCTCTGTTCTGTTTATTTATTCGTATTGCATAGAAAGGAAGCTTTATGATTATCGAGTGGGTAGATTTGGTGAAATTTTACTGTCTCGTGTATAAATGTGTGATACTCTACATTGCTCTAAGACCAATCCTGTGACATAAAAGCATGTTGAAATATTTTATAAATAAAATTTTAATTTATTAATCAAATTAATTGTATACTTCATTGTCAAATTCCATGCGACTATGACATTGAATAATCACACACAGAAATGGCAGCCCCATACAAGCTCATTAAAAATTAAAAATTTAAAATATCCTACCGTTGCCGTACTTAGGAACTTTTCAAAAAAAAATTTTTTTGTTCTAGCAGTTATTTTAATGGAATCAAATAATTTATTTCATCTGAAAATTTACTCCATCTATTTTCCCAACTTTTTTAGCAGTTTTTTTGCAATATCGTATCACAAAAATGATAGGTGTTCATTGTCCATGAACACCAATTTGGTTTAAACCCCCTGTGAACAACGTTGTCTTGTCTATAATAATTATTAGTATTATTGTTCTTGAATTTTCAACATTAGATTATTTTAAAACAATTGCCCAAATATCATGCAAGGCTTTTTCTATCGGTACAGCTGTAGTAGTGTCTCCAATTACTTGGCCCAGAAGATTTTAATTTGCAGAAACACCACAATGATTGTAAAATAAATATAATGTACGCCTTGTGAGTGCCCAAACTTTCATTTTATTTTCTTGACAAAATATTTGACTAATTATAATCCTAGTTTAATCGGAGTCAGGATCCTGTTCCCAAGCTCTTTCCATGGTATAAAGATCATTCTTCAAGTCCTGGTTGTCGGGCTTCAGGCGTATGGCCGCCTTCATTTCCCCAATGGCTTTACTCAGCATCCCGACTCTGGTCAGAGCTGCGGAACGTCTCACGATACACTTCACTCTGCTTTCCAGGTTAGAAGGACAAGGAGGCTTCAGTAAATCCAAGGCTGTGGAGCAATCTTCAATCTAGTGCAATATTGAAAATCAGATTAATTTATAGCAGAAGAAACAGGTAAAATACAAGGTTCGTAGGTTTTAATAACCCAGAAAAACACTATAGGTAAAATACAGTTTTATTACAAGTCCCATATATAATATAATAGTCTTAAAAGAATGAAAGACATAAAAATAGTGGCGGATGACATCACAAAACACTTTATTACAAGATATTTGAAAATTTCTCCACTAAAGAAATATTACAATATTAATCTGTTACGCCAATGTCAATCCATTAGGTCTTTTAAGCCTGTTTATTGACTGAAAAAAATTAAAAATAAAATATCAAGTCTTTGTAGAAGTAAAAATATGCTTGGCTTAACTGTACCTACGGGGTTTAAGTTAGTAATAATACAAGGGACTCGACCAACATGCACCCTTAAGGTACAGTTAAGCTGTGCATGTTAATGCTAATACTGCGTTTAAAGCTTGGCATGGCAGTATTATGCTAAAAGAAATTTAAAAAAATTATTTTACAGAAAAATTACTTAAGTGGTTGTTTATAAAAATGAGTGAATAAATACATAAACACAAATGGTTTTAATTCAATTCTAAGAGTTATTTAAAAATAATGAAAAGACACTCATTTGACAAATAAAAGAAAATTACTATAAAAATAAGAACAACCTGATAATTAGTAACATCCTATTTAAAAGTAAGTACATATAAATATGTTAAGAGATAATTTTATGTTGTTTTTTTCAGTTTCTGTATCAATAAAAAGAAAGTTGTAGATTTTGTGCAGAAGATAATATTATTGTATCTTACACATTTGTTGAAGTTTCCGAGAGCAAAGTGGCAAGCTGATCTGTTGGCGTATAGTCCCGGTAGTTTGTTAGACAATTTGATGCCGTGTGAGTAAGCACTGATGGCTCCTAAATAGTTTTCAATACGGAAAAATTCATCTCCTTTTTCTTTGCACCATTGTGGATCCTGTTCCTCTGGCCTTAGGTCTTCTGACATAAAACCTAAAACAAAATTGAAAAGGAACAACAACCTTTTTTAATATTAAACGATGTTGAATTTTTTTCACAATTTTCTTCCTAAATAATAAATTATTTCCATTACAGTAATTTTTGTACACATTATCTACCTATTTAGATACCTCACAGCTCACAGCAGAGGCATTTCTATTGTTTTCCAGATTAATGATTTCTTGGAGGCATGATTTAATTTAATTTTTAAAACTGCTATCTTCAGATGTCCATTATTATAAAAAACTACATACTTTAAAAAAAAAGTAGAGGTACTGATAAATACAAATTTAATTAAGTATAGTTTGTAATAAAAACTAAATTTGATACATTTTTGCAGGTACAAAGAACGGAATATGAGATCAGCAGTTCAGTTTATCCTATACCAACAGTATTTCGAAAGCTCAGGGAAGAGAGACAGAGGAAGATTAAGGAATCAGAAACTTCACACAACCCCGTACTGTTGTAAAATGATATAGGTATTATGCTTTAACAAACCTGTAGCCCTCCTTGCTTCTGTCATATTCTTCAACCAAATCTCCTCATCTCGGGCGCTGGATTCCCGACTCGGGGTGGGAAATATCCTCTCTGTAAAAGTAACACTTAATGTACTAGTTTGTCTGGGAGCAGGAATTTTTCTTGTCTCTATATCAGAAATTACTTTATTATAAAAATTTGATTTTTCCTGAACTTTCGGCTTATTAGGTAAAATGTTTTTATTATACTCTATTGCAGGAAGCGTATTTTTATGAATTTTTAGTTTGTCTTTTGAATCTTCTTCCTTTAATTCTGTTATTATTACTCCTTTATTGTTATCTTTATTTTGTTCTGCTTGTTCAATTGCAGAATGTTTGTTATTTGCTTGTCTCCAATCTTCTAATTCTTTCATTGCATTATTTTTCTCTAAATCACGCTTTGCCTCAATTTTATTTCTATGCTTTGTATCCATTTCAATTGCCTCTGATACAGCCATTCTGCTTAGATCAGACCGTAACTTAATTTTTTCATCAAGATGCTTTCGCGTTTTCTTTTGAATTTCCTCTATTATTTGTTGTTTTAATTCAATCTTTTTCTGTTTCCCAATATTCGCTTGAAGGTCGTCCCAAAATTTTTCTTCTGTTTTAATTAATTCCAGATACGCTTCAGTATCAGTAAATGTACACTTTGATTTAAATTCATCTATGCTGTACTTCAAAAAAATCTCAAATAAAAATGGTGGAAAGTGTAGTTTAACATATTGATCAGATAATAAGACATCCACATGGGTGTGATGTACTCCCCTCAATGGAATACAAATTGATATTGTATCATTGGATTGCTTCCAAGTGAAATCTTTTATTTCAATGGGCATTTTTCTCAAATTATTTTGTAATTTCTTTGATATTTGTCACACGTATTTTATACTTTATTTCTAAATACTGATAATGGAGAGATGATGGATGAGCACAGATCAAAAATAATAAACTGATAAAATAAAATAATGCCCCGTTTCCTTGGTTACCCTTTTGAAAGGTGTATTTTGAATAGGTAGGTACCCGTTAATAACAGCAATGTATTAAAAAATAATTCTACTTTGCATTCTATTTACATATTTTAAAGACTATTTTTACTTGTAAAATCTCAATAAACTTTTATGGAGTTTTTTCTTTTTTGTAGTCGGTGGTCAATTGTATAAATCTATGATTTTTTAATTTCGTCTATGGTAAAAAATACAAGCGCGGTTCGTGTCACGTTTCTGTTTTGACATTTAAAATCTAACCTCACCTCGTGTGTGTCAATCTCGCTTTGAAGTCCTAAATCATTATTTAGATATTATTATTATTATTTAATATATCCAGAATGTATTTAAGATATTACATCAACGAGAAAGGCCAGAGAGTCTACACATTATTGGTAAGCTACGTTAATTTATGTTGTTTCTGGATTTTGTCATTGCAATTCATTCGAGAAAACGTACTGTTAATTTCTTTTCTTTTTACAGAGAGTTGATCCTCAAAGCAACCCAACCTTATCAGCACATCCAGGTTTGTTACATATTTTAAAAACTGTTCATTTAAATCAATATTTCTGTTTACAAATTTGTAAAGTTTTTGCCTAAGGCTTTAGAAAATGAATAATAAACTCAGGTCAGATTCTCAGTCTACCTTTTCAGCCGGAATTAAAAATGACAAATTTTAACTTCTTATATCTCGCTTATTTAGCAACCAGTATAAAAAACAATCGCACCTGTCGTCTTGTAATTTTTCATTTTGATTTATTGTATAATTTAAAAAAATCTTGATAATTACTTATTAATCTGCATGTCAATCCTTTTTTATTAAATACATTAATTTTCTAACATTATTTTCATATATTTCCAGCTCGATTCTCTCCACAAGACACATATTCCCGGCAGAGAATAACAATCAAGAAGAGGTTTGGATTGCTCATCACTCAACAACCTGAACCCATCATTTAATCCACACACTTTATACTCAAATTTACTAAATATTATTTTTAACATATCATGTTAATCTTCTTTACTGCGTTTGTTTTTAAAATAAAGTTTTTAAGCGTAAACAAATATTATTTTATAAAATATATATACTTTATGGTGTAACTTAACAACTTGCCGTGCTTTTTATGAGGACTAGTCTATTGCTAAATCCATGGATAATAGGTTATGAAATTTATACAGTAGGTTAAGATAGGTTGGGTTTTATAAAATAATTTAAATCAAATGGCTATTTAAAAGCAATATCCTTTATAATAGGTTATGAAATTTATACAGTAGGTTAATGATAGGTTAGGTTAAATAAAAATAATTTAAAATCAAATAGATTTTGAAAAGCGAAATTTGACAATACATAATGAAAGGCGTGACCCAATCGCGTATCAACCAATCACAGCTTTACGCTTTACTCTACAAACCAGAGAGAAAAAATTTTTTTGAAATTTTGACAGCTGCACGGCAAGTTGTTAAGTTACCCCCAAACCTGTTTAAAATTATTATTTAAGTAGCATATTAAAATAATTACAACGTCGTTTGCTATGGAAAATAATATATTTTATTAAATAATTGAACTAGGTTTATTATTTAAAATTTCAATTTATAAACTTATCTCAAATGGACAATTTGCAAAACAAAATCAATTGTCACATTTCTTTGAGCATACCGCCTTGTTGAGTTTTTTCTCTTTTTATTTACTTACAATAGCTAAATATATAGAAGTATCCGCACTGCGATCACCAACGTATCTACATGTATTGCAGTTGAGACAAATAAATATGGCACAGTTATTTCCAACTATTTGAAAGCAGACCCAAAATTGAAATGTTTGGGTATATCATAAAAACGCAAATATATCATCAAAAAAAAAAATTACAGTACCTAATCGGTAAAATCTGTTTATAAGTTAGTAATAATTACTGTCATGTGCATCACAACTGCAATAAGTATATCTACATTGGTGATTGCAGTGCTAAAATATGGTGGCTGGGTTGATTCCTGGTGAGAACACAAACCTAAACCTGAGAACCTGGTGAATCCCACCATCCTGGCCGACCGTTAATGATCTGATGGATGCGGGCCTGACGTGGTCTCCTGGAGGAATCAAGTGATGTCCAGTTGGTGAAAGAAGAAGAGGAGACAAAAATAAGATTGGTTAGAAAAGAATAAAATGAGAATTATTATCTAGATAAATTGGATCCTAATTCTGTCTTTGTCGACAAATACTGGACTTTTTTTAGATGTTATCAAAAAACCTCACATCACAAACAAAATCTTCATCCCTAGTGAGATTTTCTAATAATTAAATAATACAGAAAATCATGTTCATACTACTAGTACTAAAGCAGGTTTGTTTAGTGGTTTTACTGGGTATGGATTATTACTTACAAAAAAGTATCAAAACAAAATAATATTGAACACAGGTGAGATCTTATTAGTTATTAGCAAATACCAAGTGACATTGACAATGGATCGCAAAATCTATGAAGTTCAAATCAATTAACATCTTGACTAATTCAACTAACTATAAACAAAGCACATGTCTTGTTCACTGTTGTCCAGGGCTGAATGAAGGGTTTTATTTTTTAGTGCCTCATTAATAATTATTATAACACTAACTATTCAAGTTGATAAACTCAGTAGATCAACAAAAATATCTTATATTATGAAAAAATAATTTGTTTTAAACTAACATTCTTTAAAAAAGAATATTTTTCGTCAACCAGTTTCGGATACCACTGCTTTCTGAATTGACCTATTATGGAAAATAAAAAATGCAAGGTGGGTCATACAAACATTGAATTAATATCTATGATATAATAATTAATGCCTGAGTATATAAATCATTTATTTGGATGAAGAAAAATATCCTTGTATCTTTTTTCTCATTATGTATAAAATTTAATTTCGCATGGGGCCAAAAAGATTTTTCTCAACTCCACAAAAATATTGGATTATTAAGAATTAGAAAAAGAAAGTGGAAGTCTCTTATAAAACTTCGTATTATTTAAAATTTTACACTGCTTTAAGAATATTTATTTTATTTTATTATTTTTATTCGGTATACTAATAGCTAGGTACATGTAAAAAATAAAAATTGCCAGTTAGATGATTTCAGCAGAGTTGATATTTTTTTAATTAAGGTTCGAAGGTGGTTTTGTCTAGGTTTAGGTTGTAAAACGAGGTACCAGATCTGACACTGGTAAAGAGTTAACAGTGCTAACTACTCCACTAGGAAGACAGATCAGCTAGCAGGACAAAGATAACATTGTTCTCGATTTTCTATATATTTTTTATCAGATCCACCATTGAATACTTTGACCAGCTCTGTTGACTTCCAGACAGATAGAATTAGACATATCTAAGAAACAATCATGTATAGTATAAAAAAAAAATACGCGCCAATCTTAAATGCATATCATGAACATCGTGCGTATATTTCGCAATTTTCGCGCAGGTACAGTCAAACGTTTGCCCTTAGACTCGTATTTGCGACGATAACGCACGATGTTCATGATCTTCATTTAAGATTGGCGAATAGGTACTATGCTTAGACATAAAACTAACGAGTGAGTATTTTTAGTAGAAATCTGGTGAATGCCATGAACAGTCGAATGTGTAATATGAATTTTGAATCTGAGTTGAAAAAAAAAATGTTTTCCTCTCATAAATGCTTTCATAAGTAGGTACTGGAAATTAAATAAAATTGCACAAATTCTTATTAAAAGGCGGTTTGTTTGTATTGATTTATTTATGGATAGTATTAATTTGACTAAATAAATTATATTAATTTGATGATAATTTGCAAAAAATAATATTTTTAAAATGAAGTTCTTATATCGTAACTAAATATTTTATGTTGACTCGAACCAGCAACCTCATGCATGGTAGACTAACGTGATAACCACTACAACACAACGCGGACACCAAAAACTGTAAAGTAACTTTCTATAATACTAATTCTGCTATTACTTTCGCTTATTAGCATACAATGGTGCGTAAGGGACTTAAAATAATTTCTGTCGTAATTTATCAAGATTCTCTGCACTCGGTGTACTAATACAGTGCCCTATGCACCATTGCGTTCGGATTAAGGAGGGTAATAGTAAATAGGGATTAAAAATAGCGAAATGTGCATAATAATGCAGTCGGTGTCAGGTTAGGAAGTGGGTCAATATGTCTAAATATATCTGATTTGGTATGTGGGAACATCCAGCTACTGGAAGTATTTAGGCCAACCAATCTCAATAAAGTTTGCAGAGTCAGTTTCCGGGGTTCGGGGCAGTTCTGAAACTTGGAGCCGTGACACGCGACACGACATAATGGGAGAAGAAAAAAATATTAAAACATAAAGAAAAGTATATTACAACAAAATTGCAAATGCTACGAATTACTATTTTTTTAAATCTATTTATCCGCCTCGGCGCAGCGGTAGCGCATTTGGCTACCGTGCATGAAGTCGCGGGTTCAATTCCCGTAGAGGGTCAACATGAAATATTTATTTGCATGCTATTTTCATATTGATATTTCATTTGTGATACCTTGGACTGGCAATGAAGCGTATGACTGATCATCTCACCTTCATGTAATAAAATAATCAATATAAACTGCACTTGATGAACCGATACAGTGCCCTATGCACCAATGGGTGCGGATAGTGGAAAGTAGCAGTAGTATTTATCTAAGGCCTTGTTTAGTTGAGTAGGTTTGTAGTTTACTTATTATGTAGGCGCATTTAAAAAAATACTCTATAAAAACTCGAGAAAAAGGCGTTAAACCAGTGAATCTGCGTAATATTTGGAGTCGATTTTGTAGAATTTTTTATGTTTTCGAGAAATTGAGTAAGAAGTTTCGAGAAAATTCTGAAAATATGCGTGTTTTTTAATACTCGAGAGGTTTGTTTGTAAAGAGAAAAATGCAGTTTCATTTTGTTTTAACCATTATCATCATCCATCATACCACATCCGCTCTCCACGTCAAGCACATGGATTCCACATACTGCCTCCAAGCCTCGCGATTCGCCAGTTCCCGTGCGTCCTTCCAAGTCAGCTCCACGTCCCGTAGCTCCAACGCAAGCTACCGAAGGATTGTCAGCAGTGGACGACCAGGACGCCGAGAACCTGATGGCTTGTAAAATAGGAAAACATGGTTAAGGCTCTCAGGAGGCACACGTAGTAAAACGTGTACCCCAAAATTAAATTGTTAAAAAATATATATTTTAAAAAATTACCACGATTTTAACAATATTGCTTTATTAACAAAACCAGTGGTTATATTTTGAATAAAATTAAAAATTAACAACTCCCCCTCTCCAACCAAAAATGGTTGCATTTCCGGTTCAGTAAGATGGAATTTTCTTAAAGAAAATTAAAAATTCACTTTCTATGTATTAAATTAAAAACGTGCTGTCACGTCGTCACGTGCAATGTGCAACGCTGAAAATAAAAATCGCTACATTATTGACCTTAGCAAATTCTTCTTTAATTAGATAATGCTTTTGTTATGATAATTTTAAAATTTATGTATAGTTAGGTAACAATAATTAAATTCGTATCACAATTATTTGGCCTCAGTAAGTAGGTACGGTTGATATATTGCCCATTTACTACTGTATCCAGTATCAGTAATGTCTAATTATGTAGACAGGTATTACGTACTTCAATAACGGGGAGGAAAACCTTAAGATTCTTCAAAATGATTGAGGGTTTGGATAAGAAGTACATATAATTAAATTCTAACAAGGGGATTATGAGTCTTACTATAAAACAAATCAATATATTGTTAATACCTTTCTTTACATTATGTCATTGATTGAAAAAAGTCAAAAGAGTTTATAAAATCAATTATTATCACTTTAGTAGGTACCCTACCCTACAAGTGCCTCGATCCTACATTTGGATTAAATAAGTATTAGGTAGATAATCTCACCGAAGTTTATTTAATTTAATTATGAATTATGACGCCAAATATTTGTAATAATATTTAAAGATACACTTGCAATATCGTTTACTTGCAAATGCAAAGAAAAATTTTAAAAAAAGACATGTGTCTTACTAAAATCCGGCGTGAGCGGTAAACATAAGTAGGTATTTAGTATGAGTAATCACTTCTCCCAATCTGCTGCTATAATTTATCATTATCGCGGTTATTTTATACTAGCCACTGTGCGGTGCAAGGCTGCTGAATATTCATATCCATACAATATTGTTATAGTTATACCACCAACATGACATGTCTAATCTTTTCCCGCGCTTATTGATAGCGCGTCTCGCCCACGCATGCGCGCCGCCAGGTAACCATGGTAACGGAGCGACGCCAATATGGCGGCCGTTGTGATGGTGCCTCATTCGGCCAGTTTATTTTCGTGCGAGCCGATGGTCACCCGTGCGGACGAGCGAAATACTGGCAATCTAAAAATATCACATAAAACACGGCAGAATAATTCTCACGAGAATTTTTGCATGCCGTTGCGTAATTGGAAAATTAAATTTTACGAAAGCTTGATTATTACTAGGGTTGGAAAATGAATCGAATTGGATTTGGTGGAGAGCACTGCGTCCGGGAAATTTCAGCAAAAGCTCGCTTTCGTTACGATATGTCTACTATACTATGGTGTTTTGTTTGAAGCAGAAATTGTGGTAGCGTTTTGAATCAGGGCGGGAAATCAGCACATAACATCTGTTTTCGCAAAGGAAAACTCTCCCTTCGAAAATTTGTGAAAACTTTCAGTTGTGCGCAGAATCCAGCGAGGTGCGGCCGAAAGCTCTATTGACGTGACTCGGGTGAGTCTAATACTTTTTTTATATCATTCCAAAAACCTTTAATTTAATTTTAATCGAGCCATTATGAAAATACTGAATAAATCTTTCTATTTACAATATAAGGCGGTGCGAAAAACGCCGTGACACCTGTAATCATATTGACATTTTTTTCTGTTGTTGGCCATTTTCCTACCCCATACGACCTAAATATTTACGTTTTCTAATGTGTGAAATAACCTGTTATACGTTAACGTCACGCGTATTAGATTGTTTGATTACAATTTATATAATCTATTGTTTTTATCCTCACAAAAGTATTATACGCGATATTATTTAATTTTAAGGGTTGCATTGACTACTGTGACCTATTTAGAACAATTATGCTTATTTTAGGAAAGTGAAAGATTCTTGCGGATACATAATTATATATTTTTGTATTATTCGTCCAGTATTACAATTTTTTTTTACAGTATTTGTTTCTAAAACACGCGCTAGTTTATGTAAACAATATTTATTTACATAATTCTCTACCAGATAAAAATGACAGGAGATGTGTAGTCGGTTCTCAGAGTTGAATGATAATATGAATTTTTATCGAATTATTAAATCGATTCGGTAAATATTTACTTAATCTGCATTTGATCAAACATCAATAAAGCTATTATATCTACACAAGTTTGTTAGTTTTTATTCCGATTATAATATATAGATGTAGCTGATTGAAATACATAACGCGTATCAAAATAAAGAGTATTCGTAAATAAATTAGGGATGGCTTGATTTTGTCACAGATTACTATTCATTTTTATGACACCATCTTTTTAACCGAATTTTTAAATAAACTTCTTATTATTAATATTTTATTTATATTAATAAAATATTTTTAGGTGCATTACCACTCTGTATTATTGTTTTGGTATGTGTAAAGTGGAAAATAATTCTTTATCAAATCATTAAACCACAAAGTTATTTTTTTATCACAAACGAAAATAAGTAGATATGGTACATTTTACATGTACATTCTTTACACTATTGAAAGGGATCAAAATCACCATTTTATTAACAAGTATTTTTTAGTATGCAAGGAGTATTCTAAGGCCTTGTTTGATAATAATTATTAATAGGTAATAATCTGAGGTAAAAAAGTTAAAATAGTATTTTTATTCAACATTTTGGGTGTGTTCAAATACTTGTTCACAAATCTGGATTTATCCCAAGACGGAAGTAGCTATATATTTCATTTTAAATCCCTACAGAGATGAGGTAGATTTTTTTCAAATTCAGGAATATGGATATTCGAGCGTTTACAGGGCTTATGACCTGTCATAGGCTGGGTTACCGCTAAGACACCACCCGACTATTTTTTAAGATAGTTTTTTCTAATGATTTTACTCCGTTCGTCCACGATTTTTTTACGAAGTAACAAAATATTATTAAAACAAGTGATTAAAATTTGCGGTTTCAGATAATCTTTTCAAAACCATTGGTTTTATTATTTTATTAAATTACAAAAATGTCAATAGACAACAATGTAAATAATTTATATCATATTAATAATAATGCAACGAATGAAATTTACTAAAATAATATCCTGATATAAAAGTTCAAATCTGAAAAACTGCATCCCCCCCCCCTATTTCTGTGGACCGTCATTAAAAACTAATGTTTACGTAATTAAGTGCCCAATGCACAGCTTTACCATGTTTTCCAACCAAAATAGCTCACTCTTGGTATTTATAAAAAAAAACCTTGTTCATAAGACACGTAAAAAAGATTAATATAAAATACGGACATGTTAATTGCACCAAGTACACTTAATATTGATTTCACGAAGGCAAGATGATCAGTCTTACGCTTCAGTACCAGTCTAAGGTTATCACATATGAAATATTTTTATGCCAAATATCACATTTATATAAGTGTTTCGTATTGACGCCATCGGAGCGTCATGCGTCATGCGTCACGTACAAACCGTCGAAAACACTGACTAGTAGATCTACCAATGCGTCACTAGACGTCGGCGTCGCGACGATAAAACAAAAAAAAACCTTATTCATACTCGTTCAATAAATATCTACCTGTGGCTTCATAAAATAATTTGTTATTAACTAACTCAGATATTTCTCCCCTGATTCACAGTCATTAATTTATCGGACCGCCATGCGCCACCCCTAAACCTACACCTACCCCCCCCCAACATTATTTATTGTAGGTGACTATGTTATAGTGTTGATACAGATCGCCAGACACGCGAGGTTTGTCCTTTCCGACCCCTATCTAGAGGTTACCTAACGTTTCTGAAAACTCACACTAAACTTAAAGTTAAATAAAAATAGCTTTTACCAAAAGCCCATTACTAGACAGTAAAACTAATTGACTACTTTCCCTTATCCGCACCCAACGGTGCATTGTATCTTGATCATTTTAATACATGGAGGTTAGATGATCAGTCTTACGCTTCAGAACCAGTCCACGGTAGCACACATGAAATATTAATATGAAAATCACACGTAAATAAATATTTCACGTTAACCCCCACGGGAATCGAACCTGCGACCTCATGCACGGTGGCCAAATGTGCTTTCACCATGCTACGAGGTGGCCAAAAATAAAAGGAGGGATAAAAAAAATTATGAAGAGACACTGCACTTGGTGTACCAATGCACTTGGTGTTCCAATGCACTTGGTTTTACCCTATGCACCATTGGGTGCGGATAAGGGAAGTAACAGTATAGTGGTAATTTTTTTATACCACGTTTATCCCGTAAAATTAAAAATAATGCCAAAAACGAGAGCTTTCTGTTGTCTCCTTTGATAAAATTAAAATTAAAAGTGTGCGTTTTTGTCTAGAAAATAGTTTAAGCTTTGTGGCTGTCAATAAATTCATAGTATCACTTTGAAAACACCAAAATTTCTTTAGTAAAGTTGCAGTATGTTGGTTCAGGTCCAGCTTTAAAAATATCACCTAGTTACATTACTATCTTATAGTTATTATTATTGATATGAACCGAATATGATATTTTTCCTTCCTTTATTTTTACCTCCACCTAATCTAATAGTATAAAAATTATTGTATGGTATATGTATAGAAACTGGGTTGGTGTACTAAGTATAGTATATTTTGATAATTATAACATTTATTATATTTTCCCACACGTGTAAAAGTATATTTAGGAAGTACTGTGCACTACTCATGCTGTGTTTGAATCAGAGGTACAAAAAATTATACATCTTGATGTGGTCTAGATACTAGATATTTTTCATCATTGGTTGGTTTTTTGTTAATAATAACATTTTTATTTGATGGAACTCCCTAGACCATGAGCCCAATCACCAAATAAAATAAAATTACTTAAATATTTGTAAAATTATTAGTAAATGCATGCGATTCACTTGATCGTATTCAAAATAAATTTGTAAAAATGTTGGATCGTAAGCTTCATTTGAAATGGAAGACTCATCAGCCTTCCATAAATTATCTTAGTATACTTAGGAAGATTATATCAGATACCTCTTAATTGTCCAATTACGGATTAAAAAGACAAACTCATCATTTTACAATTTACCACAATCTAATAATTATTTAAAAAATTCTTTTACATGTTAAAGTTTTTCAAAATTCAATAAATATTGTACCCATCTTGACATTGTCACTGGAGATTTTAAACTGAAAAGGGGTATTTTTATTCCAGTCCTCTCTTTTTCTTTTTTTCCTATACCATCATCTCCTTTTCTTCTCATCCCATCCTTCCCTCTTATCTCTACTTTTATGGATTTATTTTTATATATCTTACTATGCCTTTGTATATGAGAAAAACTTTAATTGGTTCTCATGCTTTTTTTTGTATTCTACTCTTTTTATGCATTTAAACTGCTATTTTTCTTGGAAGTAAAATTTGAAAATGTAGATATAAATTATTTAACATTAATTTTCTGTTAACTTTAAATTATTCGTAACTTTTATCAGTGCACATAACAAATGTATTAGATGTAGGTAAATAATAATAAATAATAATACCTACTGAGTAGATACTTCGTCAAGATTTGAGATTAAATATCAAATTCTTTACTTTACGAGTATTTCGCGTGGGTGTTTCTTCCAAAATCCGATTCACCAAATCGTGGAGCATCGCAGATTCACCGATTGGAAAACTGCCAAAAACAATATTTCAGCCGCGTTTTCTTATGAATCCAAGGAAAATAAAATGGCGATGAATCACAAAATAAAACGCAACGAATGATCGGCATTATTTTAATCGTCCAGGATGTTTACCGAATTCCAGAAGGAATGGGATCACAAAATGGAAAAATAAATGGATAAATGCATACCTTTCCCGCGGTAATAAAATGTATATTTTTAACCGATGATAAATAATATTATAGCCTCCTTATTAATTTTATATCCATTGTGTTTCCTCTGCGGTGCTTTGATAAAGTTACTAATTATTGTCTAATGTTTATTTTTCCTCTTCTCCGTCCATATACTATTATATTTATATAGAGTAGAGCATTATAGGATACACAAACTATCTCCAAGACTACAGTGCAGTATTATACTATAATTCCTTATAAAACTGAAAAACATCAAATTTATTATTAGGAATTTAAAAAAAACATTTTATAAAAAAAATAATACTACTAACACTCTCCGTACCCAATGGTGCATAGGGCACTGCTTTGATACACCAGGTGCAACGAATCTTGATTATTTCTTACATGCAGGTAGTATGATCAGTCTTACGCTTCATCGCCAGTCCAAGGTATTACATTTCAAATATTTTTATGTGACAATTACATGAAAATAAATACCTATAAAAATCATATTGACCCCTTCGGTAATCGCGCTACGCCCAACGCGCTACCGCAGGTTACTCCAGCATTTACAAGATCATAAATCATTTTACTTACTATCTTAAAAAATACGAATGTTTAATTAATGTATTAAAGATGTTACAAATAACTGACTGACATGACAATGATAATTATTGATTAATCACAAATTAATTCTAAATTTATCTGCAATTGCATTTCATCGTATTCCCAATAAATGATTAGAAATTATTATTCAAAACATTTTTCTCCCGTAACAATGTAATTATATCATCATTGTTAAATATTATTTATAATGTGTATCAATATCATAATATATCGACTTGTGTAGCAATCAATATTTAACTCATTTAGAAAAACAGCTACGTATAAAGGAAATTGTCTTAAAGTAAAACATCTCATCAAATATATCTAAATTGAAATGATTAGTCATTTTTCATTTGCCGTTGACCTTTGATGAATTTAACCAAGAAACAAGCGAGACTTATTATATTACATACATATTCTAATGTAGGTCTATTATTTATAGTTTTGTGAAGATAATATCGAGGGGTGATCGTCAAATTTTATTTAACCAACATTATTTTGCAGGGGTCAAACAAAACAATTTACCGCACATAACCTTCCATATTTTTACTGTAAACATTATATCTTAAATTGTATACAAAGGTGCATGTTTTATGATTTAATTTTCTTTTTCTTAATTGATGCATATTAAAGGGCTAAACTTTGAAAAAGTTAATCAATTTATTTGGCCAAAATATTTAATTAAGATAATTTGGTGGTAACCTATCGATATGGAAAAAACAAAGGCGTTTGCAGAGCTCATGGCCGTTATTGGCATTGTTCATAAGTACAGTACTTACATATTTATAATGTTTATATTTGGATGTTTTTCTTTGAGAGTAGTTAGATACAATACGAAATATTTATTTAAATGTGTTTTTTTCACATAAAAACATTTCATAGTGATACCTTGCGTCATGTTACAAATTATCATGATTCACTGCAATTTGTAAACCAATGCAGTGTCCTATGCACCATTGGGTGCGGATAAGTGAAAGAAGTAGTAATTTTCTCATGCATGTTGGTTATTCTAAAATGACCACCCAAAATGTGTTGAATCGAATAAACATTCAGTCTGCTCCTAATTTGGGGGCTTATACTTTGGATACGACAAACTTATAAATTGCTCATTAACAACGTTTTGTTTTGACTTAATTACGCTGTTAAATCAGGACCTAAACAATCGAACATTCTTCACCGATACAGCGATGTAAAAAGTGTTTGCGTCATTTTGCCTAAATCGTTTGACAAACTAATGTTTAGCAGAAGCCGGGTCTAGTCAGCAAAATTACAATATGTACTAAAATGTGTAGGTATTATATTACTGGTATGGCATACAAAGGTTGTTTGAATTTCATAAAAAAATGCAGTTTTATGCCAGAAAGTCGTTACATGGGTAACATGGGCATTAGGGTGTCCCCTTATTTTTCAACTTGAGTATTATTAAAAAAAAAATGAAAAACTTTGAGGCCTTGTCGGCACGAGTTAAAATCATTGTACACATATGAAATTTCGTATCTAAATAGGCCATAGTAATTGTAAAAAAGATAGAGGGTATGCGTTTTCAAAATCGAAAATAATTTTTTTTTTGTCCCATACTATATTTTATTTTCACCCTACTAGGGTGTCCCTTATTTTTCAACTTGATTATTATTTAATGCATAGGGCCCACTTTCTTTTTTTTTGCTATATATAGCACTTGTTCAGAAAATTTCAGTCCATTTGGAGTACAGTAACCCGTGCCGACTTGCATCGGAACATGTTCATACAACATGAAGGGAATTTCTCTAATTTTGAAAAACTTTGAGGCCTCGTCGGCACGAGTTAAAATCATTGTACACATATGAAATTTCGTATCCGAATAGGCCATAGTTATTGCAAAAAAGATAGAGGGTATGCGTTTTCGAAATAATAAAAAAAAAATTTTTGGTCATATAAGGGACACCCTAATGGGCATGGAAATGATCTCGTATATTATCTACCTGTTCGTATGGTGATTTCAGAATCAGTAAACTAATTAACTCATGCTTTAGTGTTTGGGCCGCCTTATAGTGTAATGGTTATGGTGTATTGAGAGTAACAAAACTCGTGGTACAACCCGAAAACTGGTGAACCTACATAATATTGGTAGTCAAATGTAAATTTTGAATTTGAGCTTTAAAAAAACTCTTTTCTTCTTTAAAAGCTTTCATAAACAAAGCAAAACTGCATAAATTATTGTTGAAATTCCATTTTTCTTTTGTTTTCCTTATACATAGCATTAATTTTGACTAAAAGTATTTCTTGGGAAAAAAATCCTTACAGTCTTACGTTTCAGTGCCGCTCAAAGATATAACATACGACCCCAGATATAATATTATTAGGTACTAAGCTATCCACATTTCCTTCTCCAACATCTTCATATCTGTTGATATCAATAATGATATAATAGCAGGTTGCATTAATGAAATAATACCTAATTAATCCGTTCGTAGTTCAGTGACTCTGAACCTTGGATGCGCTTCCTACGAAAGACCTTGAGAAGGCAATGGAGCCATATCGCCACTACTAATACTAATACTTTGTTATTTATAATCATCTTTAGTCGCTTTTTCTATTCACACTAATTATAAAGTTATATAATCGATTCGCAACGAACACGAAATTACAATTCTAATTTGTAATAAGTGTCAATGCCTTACAATATTGATTTTACGCAAAACGATATTAGATTTAACGAATTGTAATTTAAATAAATAAATATTTTCAAATTGACTGACACAATCATCCACTCGTTCTTTTAAATACCATAATAGGCCACATTCACGAGCGGCTAGCGGTGAACAGTGATAGCGAAAACAGCGAATGTAATGTAGTCATACATCCAAAATGGTTTTATTAAATCCGCTGTTTTCGCTATCGCCGCTCTTCGCTCGTGAACGTGGTCTTTCCGTAACCGGGTTCATCCCCTCTGCGGCGTATATGGCTGGTAGGTAATGTTTAATGTTTTCAAAGCTTACTATTAATAGGGGGCGAATATTAAGTTTGTACAGTTACTGTTTCTTGTGCAGTTTGGAAACTGTCCTGTATAAAGCGAAAACTGTATTGAATATTAAATGGTCGCTACTAATCCGTGAGTCGAGTCAGGGCATTTTCAGTAAAGCATTATACATTACAGAGCAGAGAACAATAATGTTTCGTATTCATGCAATTTAAAAAAAATAAGAATCGAGAAAAAAACAAACTTTAGAAATTTACACAACTCTATTTCTGCAGCTTTTTCAATAAAAAAATCACCTATTCGATTAATCCAATTATCAAGACTAATTTTTATATTTGAAGAAGTCAGCTAATAATTCGTTTTGCGTTATCAATTTCAATTATCCTAACTGTTTTTAACGTGATAGGGACTAGGCGATATAAACTGCTATGTTAAATATCAAGATGAAAGTAAAAAGTTTAATTGTAATGGGTAATAGAACCCTTGATCAATTATACATTCTGTGAGTAATAATGGAGACAAGTTAAGGCAATTTATTTGATCAAGTTTCCCCTCCAAATACAAAATACTGAGTACCTACCTCACCAGTAGAACGGAACACAAGTCTTGAAGGGCCCACATCTCTGACAGAAAATTACTAACACTGAATTCATCTACCCAACATATACCTAATTCTGTTACTAATAGTTGTTGTATGGATCAGTTAAAGCTTTTGTCATTTTGTAAAGGAAAAACGGCGTAAATAAATCAATATGACGTCTCAACTTATACTTTATAAGTACTTACCTACCTATATAAATATTTTATTTTAGCAATGGACTATGGGACAAATTAAAAAAAAAATAGATTGTGATTTACCTATACATATTATAATAGGATTTTGTAGAAAAAAAAAATTACCCATAGTATGTTTTCGAAAAAATTGAGCACGAAGTATTATCATTCATTTAGTCAAATTTATAGTAGGCATCCATAAATAAAACAAAATAAAAAACGGCATTTTAATAAGAATTTGTGCAATTTTACTTAATCTGAGGTAATGTAAGGTTTTATAAGAAAAAAAAACATTTTCAAGCTCTGATTAAAAATTTATATTACAAATTCAACTCCAAATACAATGTAGATTCACCAGTTTTCGGGTTGTACTATAAGTTTTATTACTCCGTGTACCAATCGCTGATTTGTACAGCTTTTATTATTTTAGCACAAAAAAGACAATGTTATTCAAAATAATACAACATTTTGAAATGAATACAAATACTTGTAGACAAATTACTGGATTATGCTCACGCTGGGCTGATATCAGATATTATTGATATCCCAACAGAGACAGAGAAACTCTGGAAACGAATGTGGGTTATCTAGGCGTTTACAGGCTTATGACATGTCATTGGCTGGGTTAAGTGGCCACTTGACGTACTACAACATTCCCCATTCCGCCCATCATCTGATAACCATTTATGACAAATTTTTGGAACTACTATATATTAAACTCGTCTTCGTCGTTCCGCTTTACAGAATTTTGATCAATCAATGACAGGTCATAAGCCCTGTAAACGCCTAGATAACCCACATTCGTTTCCAGAGTTTCTCTGTCTCTGTTGGGATATCAATAATTCAAAATAATAGTAATGAATTGTACGGTACAGAATATTCAGGTTTTTATGCGCTTTGAACTGTCATGGCGTCACTGGGAATCGAACTCAGAACCTTAGTTACTAAGCCAGCTTTCTATCCACTATCACATCACTCATTTTGTGACGAGTTGTGACTTGTTTGTGACAGATAACAGTCTGTCACTCCCTCCTGCCAGAATGGTTGGTTTATGAATGATGCAAGATGCAAGATGCAACTGTCACACGCTTTAATAGTAAATATTTCTTCGTATTGAACGATATTGTCGCGTAAGTGGGCGTGAAATTGCCACAACCGTCTTCCGTAGTGGGAATTATAATGCTAAATAAGCAATTTTAGTAGTACCTAACCGTAAATGAATTGTAAATAAACAAAAAAATTCTTAAACATATAATTCACATCAAAACCGAATCTGAATCTGCTAATAAATAACTTTGGTACAGTCCGTAAAAAATATCAAGGTCATTAAGGAGTACATTAAACATTTTTTTTTTAGCCCAATCAACTAGGTAGGTACCTTGATATATGTGAACAATAATTATAATTAATTAATATAGTTTATAGTTAATTTATTTTCAAAATAGGATACAATAATATCACTTTTTGATGTCAATGAAAAATATCATAGAAGTTATCATAAAATCCAAAAAATAACAATATTACAAAAAGTTACATAAAAATTACCAAAAAATACTAAAATTATCACCGCCAAGGTTTTGGGCCATCAAAAAAGTCATATACCTACCTACCGTATTTTTTTTTTATAATCTTTTAAAACTTTTTAGTACATAAGAATCTTGAAGATCATCATCAAAATTCACTGCACTTGGTGTACCAATGCAGTGCCCTATGCACCATTGGGTGCGGATAAGGGAGATTAGAAGAAGTAGTACATAAGATTTGAAGAGTTTCTGGAACCCTGTTGCGCATATACATTGATGATTAATTAAAATACTAAACTTCCTTATTAATTCATTATTACCCACGCACACATTGAAAGTATTTTCCTTTATCTCCGGATGTCACATTCCTTTAAGTGGTAAAAACAAACCAATGTTTACTTTAGAAATAACGTGTCCTGTAATCACAATAATTATTTCATGGATCTAAAATACAAGTAGATATTCCAGTATTCTGGAGCTCAATCACAGATAACTATCGACATAGTTAAAAACGTGCTAACCACGTGCTAACGCTAACGATTTGACCGATCGCAAAGAACATGCGTTCCATACCACGTTCGCCGAGCCGAGCATTGCCGATCTGAGCCGAGCGGAGCCGATGCACGCGATATCGCGGCCGTACGTCAAACGTCAAATTAACGCGCTTGTCGGATTGTTTATTATGTCGACTGCTTTTCTCAATATTTGGCTTGCCGAAAACCGGCTAAATGAAATACGGCACTCGAGAAAGATTGAATGAAGATATGTGCGAATAAGATATATCTCGGGAAATGGCTCGCGACTAGTATGCGCTCGTTTAATAATCCCGATCGATAACTTTTAACGCGTGTTCCATTGTGATCGCGAAAACGTTAAACATCCATGGGTAAGAAATCGTTATCACGTCGCTTACCGGGTCGATAGTGATCTGTGATCGAGCAACTGCCGTGGTAGAGCGGGATTCTAACCTAGAGATTCTATTCCGGAGTCCTCTATTCCAACCACGGAAACCAATTCAAAATTACATAGATTTACAATTAATTGGTTAATTTTTTTCAATCTTTTGATACGAACTTGTGAATGAACTTGCAAATGTAGGGCATCACATTAGACCTGTATAGTTTACATATTACGTTTTTTAACTGGTTTGCCGATGAAGCACGTATCATCGCATTATTACTAACTTTGTATTTATAAATCAATTATTACTTTAATAACAAATAACAACACTGGCCTTCATACTATTTGCAGTAAATTTACTGCTCCAAATACCGGTATCTATCTGTCTATTTACTATTGAATCTTGAGAGACAAAACAGGTTTTATTAAAGGTATTTACAGGGCTTACGATTCGTCATTTTGCTGCTATCTGCTATGTTTTACTTTTAAATCTGCATATGATCGAAAGCCTTTATGTTCATTTTCTTTTTTTTTAAATAAACATTTGAGTAGATATTACATGGAATCAAAATTAATCAAAAGATTTTGAGAACATATAGGTCTTAAGTTTCTTTCGAAACATCACTTCACTCTCACTGTGGCTTGGAGAGCATTCCAAGCCACAGGGCCCGCAACCGCAAAAGCGCGCTCTCCAAACTTTGTGCGCTGATTACGGATCGGTACTAAAACCCTGCCTATGTAGTGCCCTATGCACCACTGGGTACGGATAGAATTTATGACATAGGTCGGGATTGCTCTCAAATTAACCTATTGCTTACTTATTTTTTATTTTATAGGTACCTACATTATACATTAATATACTTACGAAGCAGGAATGTTTAGTATTTTTTTTCTTATTATTTTAACTTGTCTTTAATCTCTTCTTGGTGAAATCGGCCCTTAACCGATTGCAAACTATTTTTTTCCAATTTTTTTTTCCTAAATTACTTGGAAAATTTTCCTACATATTTTTCGTGTGTTATTCTGAAACCGTGTATATTTTCTATCTAAACGTATTCAAAATTCACCTTCAAAAAAAGCTAAATAATCTACGTTGACAGACATAAACTCATTTTACTTTAGTAGTAGTAACTCTATCGAGTAGGTAGGTAGTATTTTATTTTAGAAACCTTTGAAAGAGAAGACACATAACACCAATGTTATTTTTATACATGGCTGCAAAATTTTTGTATATGTAGGCACCACACACCACACCCTACCTATCTCTAACCTAGCAGTACTCTATTTGTAAATATAAGCGGTATAGAACCAAAGGCTTCGAGAAAAACTCTACACTTAATAAGTTTCATATCCTTCTGGATACGCTTGTATTCTTACAAGCGTATCAATCAACATCGCAGTTGTGACTTGTATTAATATGATGGAAATCGGTATAATATTTTGAAAGAGATTTACCAATTACGCGTCTTATACGTCACAACTGCGATAATATCAGTTGTGACGCGTATATGACGCGTTATTGGTAAAATCCCTTTGTAATCATGCTGATTACCGTCAAATACGCGTCACAATTGCGATGTAAATATAATTGTTATCTGGATAATTTCTTACATGAAGTGAAAATGAGCAGCGCTAGTCCAAGGTATCACAAAATATGACATATTTTATATGAAAAATGTTAGATTAAAAGTAAAGACTTGTCATCTGCCTTCAGATAATCTGCACTTGGCGTACCAATACAGTGGGCTATGCAACATTGGGTGCGGACAAGAGAAAATAGTAGTAGTTGTAATAATTATCGACGTTTGATTAAAAAAAATATTTATAATTATACAATTGTCATTGAAGAAAAACTCGTTTTTCCTCAGTGCAGATGGCTGCCTTCGCTTATATACCCCTCGTATAATATTGTTCCTGTATCAAGTACTCGCCTCATTGTCCATGAGAAGTCATGCGGTAAATATTCCATTTCTCCTATCCCCATAGTATCCCGTGCCTCGCGAGCCAAATCGATGACTAGGACGACATGGAACTAATATGATATAGATTGATAAAGACCGTACCTTTACACGTGTGATAGGTACCTTGGATTGGCGCTGAGGTGTGATACTGATCATCTTGTGTTCATGTAACAAATGATCAATATTTACTGGACTTGGTGTACCAATGCAGCGCCCTGAGCACCACTGGGTGTAAATAACAAATACCACTAGTATTATCTTCGGATTTACATTAATTGCTACACCAAATGCAGTGGATCATGATCATTTTATGATAATTTCTTGATCATTTTATTTGATCATTTTGTGATAATTTCTTGATCATTTTATGATCATTTTTGATCATCTTATGATTATTTCTTGATAATTTTATTTGATCATTTTGTGATAATTTCTTGATCATTTTATGATAATTTTTGATCATTTTATGATAATTTCTTGATAATTTTTTTTAAATTTTATGATAATTTCTTGATAATTTTATTTGATCATTTTGTGATAATTTCTTGATCATTTTATGATAATTTCTTGATAATTTGATTTGATCATTTTTTGATAACTTTTGATCATTTTATGATAATTTCTTGATCATTTAATGATAATTTCTTAAACATTTTATGATATTTCTTGATCATTTTATGATAATTGTTATGCAGTACCATATGCACCATTGGGTGCGCAAAAGGAAAAGTATTAGAAGTAGTAGTTACATTAATTAGCTAAAAAAGCTAGGCTTTGGTAATAGTAGTAATCGAAAGTAAAATGTAATGATTTTATAAGGAGTTTTTTTAGTATGTAGAAAAGAACGATTTTTCAACAAAAAAAATATGCGTTTCTTCTGATAATTACGACAATTAATACATTTTATATGACACATTATTTTATAGTACCGAGCACAATACGCTAGAATCAAACTTTCTCTGTGAAAATTATTTTATTTGATAACATTTTTATATATTTTTCATATCAATGAAATGTCGTATAAGATACTCGACATTAGCTGACCGGAAATGCTGCAGTTAGAGGTAGATAGTAGATAGGCTTATCGCTCTATAGTTATAGTATAATACTGCTCCGTCCACTGCTTTATTTTATGAGGAATTGCTTTCACGCGACCCGCGGCCGTTCTTCCCTACAATCGTATTCCTTGATTTTCTTCCTGGAATTTAGCATTAGGGCAATGATTCTTTTACACGTTTTAGATTTCGACAAGAAGCGTGTTTGAATCGTCTTTTTTTTTTGACATTTATTTCAAAAATTTGCTAAGTATATTATTTTAAAAAAATAATACGATAAAGACACGCCTCTAGGCACAGATCACCAAAATATATGGTGATGTAGATATTTCGATAATATATGTCTTAGACAGAGAGCACCAATATATCGATATGCACAAGCATTTATCGAACTTGAATCGATTTGCGATTATATGGATTCGCGTCGATAAAAGGTTGATATCGACTTCAAGCTGACCTGTATGTATATGTCGTCTAAAACGTGTTAAAAAATCATTGTGTTAGTGTCAAATTCCAGGGAGAAAATCGAGGACTACTATTGTATCGAGGAACAGTCGCGGGTCACATGACAGCCATTCCTTTTAAAGTGGAGTGCGGTCAGATGCGTGTTATTCCGTGCCATTATCAAAAAGCCACTAAATAGTATGAGATATAAGTGTGAGATGTGAGATAGTATGTAAGTGTAGTGTATGACGCTGCGGATGGATGTTTGACTTCTGACCTGAGTAATAATTCGTCCTGTGAGCTCAATCCACTTCACACCATGCAGTCTGTTTAAACCTTAATTCCCCAGAGATACATTGTTTCACTTTATTCCATGCTGTTTGCATATCGCACTTTTAAAATAAAGCGTTGTTTAGATGGGCACATGAACAACCAACTCATTGAACAAAGTTGAAAACGTTATAATTTCCTTATTATTCCAACTAGACGTGGTTTTAAGATGTCGTTTAACTGGAAATTTCGTCTATTTACGATTTACCACAAAAAACTGGGAGCCGCAGAGTTTTTTTTCCATCAGTTGAAGTTCTTGTCGGAATGCGAAACTTTAGTATGGAGAAAAATGAATGTGATGTTTTAGCGAATATTTTGCATAAAAAAACGTTTTTGGTGAAAAGAAAAAGCATCAATAGCACCATACCGAGTCACCGCATTAACCTATAGTGAAAAAACTAGGAATGGGGGTGTAAATAAATTTAAAAATGAAAAATTAAAGTACAACTGTCAAAAAAAGTTGTATGAGAAAAAAATATTCCTTTATTGTGTGAACATTTCAGTCAGAAAATGACAGTTTGACAAAACACTACGTTTTTATAGTAACCTAGCAACACTGCAACGGTTGCCATGGAAACATAGAATTGTTTACGGCACTAAGTTTTTGTATGGACAGTGGCCTAATGCCGCTTCTCTTTATTCTATATTCTATGGCCTTATGTCACGAAATGCATCCTATTAAGCTTGTAGTACAAATTTTTCTGTGAATACAGAAAAATAAAACAAAAATTAAGCATCGTTAATAAAACAATATAAAAATGTCGTAGCATACATAACTATGTGACTGATCCGCTCCTGTCGATACCAATCAATAATAATGATTACAATTATTATATCGAAGGTGTTAGTCACTTGATAATAATCGGAATACCTTCGTTTGTCAATAAAATGGTGAATATCCACTGCAAGTAGGTAAATAATATCTACCATATAAAATATAATGATGGGAGTGACATTCACTTTACGTGATTCCGAAGTGAGGCGAAGTTCGACAAAAAGAGGCGTGGCCTTGCCCTTAATAAAAAAATTCATTTACTTACTCTTGATCGATCTACATAAACCGAATTATTGTTGTTGTGGTCTGGAAAAGGTTGATTTTATCGTATAGAGGCCAAACTGGTGCAATAAAAAATATTAACAAAATTCACCTTCATAGTTCATAAACACGCGTGTCTTCAAATCTTCATCGTTACCTACAAACGAGTAAAAATTACATGCTGTATACACTATGACAGCGGTCAGTATTTCTAAATCTAAAAAAAATACGGAAACATTTTTTTAATAAATTAGGGAATTTCGGGCATTTAGGTATAGATAGGACAACGATCTATCTGTCATTGGATAGAAATCGATTTAAATGCCATGGCATAATAGCATAATAGAAATATATAAATATTTAGATTTTTATGGCATGTCATGGCGTCCCGTGGCATAAAAATCTATTAGTACCTGTGCATTTTTTTTTCAAATTCAATTAGTTTACGTGTCATACAAAGATAAGAATAATTTTAATTTTATAGCGTTTATCCTAATTTTTACCTAACTCTCAAACACGATATTCCATGCATAGGATAAATTAATTATTATAGCAGTTCATAATGGAGTCCAACCAACTCTAATGTATGCAAGCAAAGCATAGAGTTGGAGTAGGATAAAAAAAGGACGAAAGTAAATTCAACTCTAGCATTACTTTAGTCAAGTTATTTTGTAATAAACTTTAGATTGAGCGTGTATACTTAATTGATTAATATTATGTATGTACATTCTGTCACTTTATGTTTTATATTTTTATAGAAATATAGGGGTTTACAATTTCGAATTAAAATAAATGCTGTTGAAGTGCGATCTATCAGGCGGATGTGTGGTAAAACCATGTATGATAGGTGAATGTCGAAATTACAAGCTGAATGCAAGGCTGAGATAAAGCATTGTCGACAAAATTAAGAAAGGTCTTTAACGATGGTTCGGTCATGTGGAGCGAATAAATTATGAAAGAGCGGCTAAAAGGATTTACGATGCGAGTGCATCAATATAGATGTAGAAGTCGAGGAAAGCCGCGAAAATCATGGCATGATCAAGTAAAACAAATATAAATAATGAGTGGTCATGTGAAAAGTCGGAAGAGCAAGAAAACAGTACCAGGACAGAGTAGTGTGGCGTTCTATTATCTGCCTACCCCTTCAGAGAAATGGCGTGACGGTTAGTTTATTATTTATTTAGTCACCTAAATAAATTTTATACACATATTTTTTTTTTAATTGTGAGAAAATGTATCGAATTAAAGACTTTATAATCCCGGGTGCGTTAAAGTCCTATATGTGAATGCAATATAATGGAGGAAACTGAATGAGAAGGGAAATAGGCACAAAATATTTATAGTCTTACCATGTAAAAATTTACATTAAAATATTTTATTACCAATAAAAACATATTTACCTAATGATTCCGTTGCGGTGTTACATTTATAAATATTCTTATAATGCGTACTACATAAATTACATTTAAAAATCAAGGTTTTAATCTTAAACCAAATATAAATATGTTTAGTAGAACATAATGTTATACCTAATATCTGTATGCGCATAATAACGATCCCATCGTTTCCTTCCGAAACGTTTCAAGGCTTCATAATGAATGCACATATAATTAATATATGCACATCTAATAAAATATATAGGCTACACCGCTGCAGTAAATACCACTAGTATAAAATTTTATTCAATTTTTTTATTCAATTAGTATTTTTTTTATTCAATTTATTTTCAAAATTAAATACCATGATGGATCATTTACAGAATTTAAATGCGTGTAAAGAAGTTAATAAAATTATATTATAAGCATTATTTGTCAAAAATATAAACTTTAACTATTCATGAACCATACGCATTTTCCTTCAAGAATTTTCTATATCGTTTAATAATTGTTTTATATTTAAAAAAAATTTTTATATTTGCTAAAGGGTTTGTTGGAGAATAGAACTTCTTTATATATACATTGCACCATAATTTATTATATATTGATTCACCTATGCATTATCTCTATTCCTTTTAGTATTTTTGTAAATTTTTTGTAAATTTTATTTTTAGTATACGGCCATTCTCTTAAATTCTTTTTTTTTGCTAATGGCTCTGATGACAAACGGCAAATTTTCGGTTTATCGGGACGGCATTATTTTTGTTTTTCTAATGTTATGTTAATTTTCTTAAAAAAAACAATAAAAAATTAAAAATAAAAATTTACCTCCCGTTTAAAAATTGTTTTATGTGTTTAGAGGATACGCTGCACCGTGACTGCGACAGCTTCTCCGTACATCTATAGTCCTTGATTTTGTCCCTTGAATGCACCAGTCGCTAGCGAGAAATGCTTTTTTCTCATTTTTTTATATCGGACAACAAGCCAGTGTTTGAATGTGTTATGAATGAAATTATTTATGTGTTATGATAATAATTTTAAAAAAGTTTGTAGGTACTGTCAATGTTCGTACATACTCATGTAAAAAAAACATTTCCTGGCGCTAAAGTCACGAAAAATCGGGACCACTATTGTGTGGAAAAGAGATTGCGGGTCACGTGTAGGTAATCATCATCATCATACCTCATCCCGTCCCCTATGAGGAGCATATGAATTCCACAAACTGCCTCCAAGCCAAGCGGTAAACTAATAACCGAATATTACATACTCAACGCGCCTATAAATAATAATATTAGGATTGCAAGGTACCTCAGCCCTCAGCATTTTAAGGTATACCTAAACCTATTATACTTAGATAATTTTGGTATGGATTTATTTACGAGTATCTATTTACTGTCCGCCTCGTAGCATAGTGGTAGAGCATTTGGCTACCGTGCCTGAGGTCGCGGGTTCGATTCCCGTCGGGGGTCAACATGAAATATTTATTTACATGAGACTTTCATACTAATATTTCATGTGCGATACCTTGGACTGGTACTGAAGCGCAAGACTGATCATCTGATCACTGATACACTGCACTTGGTGTACCAATGCAGTGCCCTATGCACCATTGGATAAGGGAAAGTAGTAGTATTTACTTTATTTGCGTGTTTCTTGAAGTGTAAAATAAATTCAATACCTAATTTTTGTATGTATCACTTGAGTTATTTTTACGTAATAATATTATTTTTACATAATATGGTTCATATTTATTAATTTATACACATATTATGATATGTGGATGGACCTGCACTACGGTCACCAACGTATCTACATTTAGATATGTATACCGCATTTATGACGTAATCTACTACTACTACTGCTTTCCCTTATCCGCACCCAATGGTGCATAGGGCACTGCGTTGGTACAACAAGTGCAGTGTATCTTGATCATTGTATTACATGAAGGTAGAATGATCAATTGTATACTTCAGTACCAGTCCAAGGTATCACACACAAGAAATATTTGCTATAAATTTTGACAACCCGTAGTTCTATATTAGTAGGTACCCATGTTTCTCTAAAGAAAGGCGAATAATAATGATTTTTTCCATGTAGAAAATTCTGTGTTGTTTTTATTGGTCATGTAAAGTATCTCTGAATAATCTCATATTTGTAATCGGCGCCCTCCTGGGTATTTATATTATTTTATCTCGTCCACCTGACTCATACCGATTTCCATTTTGATTGCGTAAAGCGCAATAATTAACCTCCGCTTGGAATCTAATCGGTAAACCAACATACATACCTAATAATAAAGTTACGCGTAACGGTACCTATACTCATAGTTATCTTAACTAAATATTTAAACTAAACATAATAAAAAGCAATTTCCTATCCATGGGCAAACAAGTTCTATCCTGGAATTAACCGCATGGACTTCTAATCTTCAATAACTAACATTATTTATAAGTCAGAGGCGAATTTGAAAAAAATAGAAGTACAATACCCGCGCATTTATGGGGGAAAATCACCGAATAAAGTATTTTCGATGGGGAATTATTATTATACATTTTTTTTTTTTTTTTATTGTCAGCGTTTACTGTCTTTTTCAAATAAGATTAACAAGCTAAGCAGTCAACATCCATCCATCGTAGCGTAATGGCTAAGACGCTGGACTCACGATACGGGTTCGATTCCCGGCGAGAACACAAAAAATCGAAAGTGAGTTTTCTTAAGACTGGGTGTTTGTGACGTTGTTCCCCTGTGTAATTGGGCCTCCTGGCCTGTTGAGGTGGATAAAAAAAATAAAAATATAAAAAACTCAAATTGAAGAATTTCCCTTATATAGGTTGCGTCATGTAAAAAGAGCGCTGGCGGTCAAACTGCGCATTAGCGCATTAGGCGATTATCGGTCTTATTTTGTACGCGGGGTGGGCGGGTCACATGCGCAAACACACCCCCTCCACTTTCTTCCGGCGTTCTTTTTACATGTCGCGACCTTTACTAAAATTTTATGAGAACATTTGAATTTAAATGTTTTTAAATCAATATTTTCATTCATAATTTTTATTCGAAAACTTCGCTTACCCAAAAACGCCAAGTTACATTTTTTATCGCACTTTTATTTAATAACCAATATGAAAAATAATCGCACCTATCGTCTTGTCCTTTTTCATTTGAATTCGATAACCTAACCTAACCTAACCAATAAAAAAAAAATTGTTAGAACATTTATTATTGTTCCAGACCATGGCTAGTTTAGCTACCTACAGATCTATCCTACAAAATAGTGTATTTACTAACTGAAAATAAATAGGGGGTGGACACCCCCCCCCCCAACACCCCTCCCACATTTATCTCCTCCACCACTCCTGTCAGAATCAAGACATTTTTTTATATTAGTGTTTATTTTCAGTTTATAAATACACCTGTATTATAGACAGATTTCTACTGTCGGAAACTGGTGTTAAAAATATAAAAATCAAAGCGGCCTGAAACAAAGCGTTTTATTTACATATAATATATATGAACCACAATTTAAAAATCTTTATATCAATTTTTTCCAGATAAATTCACCTGGGAGTGCCTAGATCACCCCCCGCTGCCGCCTCCAGCCCCCTGCGCCCCCCATGACCGTGATCATCAACCCGGCAGACCATGGGCAGCACAGTGACCCCCTCCCTCCTGAGGAGTGCGACAACGCACGCAACAGCATCATCGGGCTGTACAACAGCGAGAGGCAGCGCGATGTCACGTTCGTGGCGGGGCTGGGGGCCGACACGTGGAGGTTCCCGGGGCACCGGGCTGTGCTGGCCGCGGCTAATCCAGTGTTCCGGGCCATGCTGCTCGGACCCCTGGCCGCACCCAACACCGCAGAGCTGATACATGTCAAGGATGTGGACAAACGAGCTTTTGAACAACTCCTGAGGTACTCGTCAATTGCATAATATTATATAAAATAAATTGAACACGAATTCACTTCGTAACACTTCATAATCAAGTACAAAACATTGTAAACAACCTTTTTACCTTTTTAGTGAGACCAAATACCTACCTTAATCAAACAAAATATTTTGACGACAGGGAAATTTAGCATGTGAAGCATCACGCCATTTATTACTTGGCTATAGTGAAATTATGATAATTTTTTTGCTTGTGAGCCTTTTAGATACGAATTTAAAACTTAATTCAAGTAAAATAATGAATTCTATAATAAATTCTCAACTAAGCGTTTTTATGATACAAATCACGATTGTAGACTCCTGTTATAAGTGTAGTCTCTTTCTCAGTCCTTCTAAGTTAGGTGATAGAAATTAATAAACTGCACACAGCAATAAATTAATCTTGGTAAAAAAATTGTTTCAGGCATTTGTACGGTGAAACTGTGAAGCTGCCATCTGTAGCCACTGCTCGAGCTACTCTTGAAGCAGCACACAAGTACATCTGCCCGGATCTGCTGAGACAGTGCGTGAGCTATCTCGACCTCCACCTCTCCCCTTCCACCGTGCTGGAAGTCTTCCAAGACCTGCGTTTCTTCTGCAGCCGAGTCCCGTCACCCGGAAACGCACCCTCCGCCCCACCCATACAAGACAACATGGGAGCGGAAGCTGCCATGACAGAAATGTGCGACTCTTTATTTCATAACTGCCTCCTTTTCATAGATGAAAATGCCGATGATGTCCTTCGACAAGAAGCCACTGAAGAACTTAGTTTTGAAGATATTTCAATCATAGCTCCCAGAGACTCACTTAAAGTCAACTGTGAAATGGAGCTTTTCAACGCGCTCAATAGATGGTGTATTAGCGAATGCAAGAGATGTAAAAAAGAACTAACATCAGCTAATAGAAGACAGGTTCTTGGCCAACTAAGTTATTCTGTACGGTATCTTCTGATGACTGAGAAAGAATTCTTATCCGGACCTAAAGCGAGTGAACTCTTAGATCTAGCGGAGTGCGATATGATTTTGAGAAGAATCAATGGAGATTATAGTATTAAATTTTCCACGGAGCAAGAAGAAATGTTGAAAAGGTTTGCTTCACCACGGATAACGAGTTTACATATCCAACCGGTACATCTCAGTGATAGATCAGTTCCGAGGAAGTCTCCGAGTGCTGATAATTCTATCAACAACAATATTGATTCTAAAAAGTCTAAGAAACAGAAAAAAAAAGAAGCAAAGAAACTAAAAAAGAAATTGAAAGAAGAAAAAGAACTTGATGAAGTGGGTAATGGCTGTAGTTGTACTTGTTTTGGCCAAGGTCTGCTAAGAGCATTTGTTTGTCTTTTTGACTGAATTAACTTTGACATTGTATTTACTTAGTATTGATGTAATAGGTATAAGAAATATTATTTGTTAATAAGTTTTAATCTTTGACTCTTCATTATCAAACAGAAACCGACCATTGTTTTGATTGTTATTCAAAATTCATTTACAAAATGGTGCATGTTATTTTAGATAAAATTGAATGAAATTCCAGATAACAAAAAAACATAAATATTATATTTACATTATATAAAAGCTTTATTGCTTATTCAATTAAATTGAACTGAAATAATATTTGTAGTCACCGAACAATATTCTGTCTACTGGACACTAAATGTAACCAATTATCATAAATTACAAAATTGGTTGAAATCTTCTTAGTGTTAATTATGTAACCAAATATAGTAGTTATTGAAAATGTTTGTTTAGAAAAAAAAACTAAATAAATGCATTGTTGTGTAAAGTAATTATTATGTATGACAACAAAAGTTGTTTTTAATTTTTGTATTGCTTTGTGCTTTAAACATATTTGTAAAGTTATAAACTTTTTGAGGTGTATTTTACTCAAAAATGTTTCAACATTTATTTCAAAGACTTAGCAGCAGTGGAAATGCTTAGAAAATACCATGTTTTTTAGAAAACTTGTTTCATTTTCAAATAATTATACTGCTTCACCATGTGCATGGTTAATGTTTTATTTTTAGGGCCTGTGTTATTTTATTATTTTTATAGATGAATTTTAAATCTTTTTGTAATGAAATATGTATAAAATACTCTTATTAAAAAAATATAAGCCTTGAAGAATTTTGGTAAGTTTAAAACTTATTATTGTAACCAATAAGGAAATTTTCCTTTATGTAATAATTCAACTAGTCGCATTTTGTATGAATTTGGTCAAACCAAATTGATAAGTTATTATACATACTATAAAAAAAACAATTCTTTTTAAAACTTTTCATTAGAATTTTATTATCATTGTGATAAATGTATATTGCCATAAACTGTTACCAGAAAGAAATTTTAAATGAATTAAATACATAATAGAAAGGGTTTCTTCAAAACGTTTTAGATGTGCTTTGTAGATAAATAAGTCACTGTGAAAATACTTGTTTTAAAGTAATAATATACTAAATATATTTATATTTCATCAAGCATCTGCCTTTTCTTATATCCATATTCCAAGAGAGACCTTTATAAATAATACCTATATTTATAAATCCTCTCCCATATCTAAAAAAAAAACACTTTTACATAGATGAAGAAATAATACTGCCTAAGCGACATAATATATTATTGGTTAAAAGAAGGAAAAGTGTCCCAATATTTGTCTCTCCAGTAAAATTCATTTGTAGGCTTTTGGGCGGTATTGTTTCTTCATCAATGATTTATTTTTATGATTTCCAACCGAATAAGTAAAATGAGCCCAATATCTAAGCCATTACAACTCCTAAGTGAATATACTGCCGAAATAAAAAAATATTCCAATGTTGGTGAATGACGTAATTATAGAAACAATCAACCGAGAAAAACTATTGCAATAAAAAGAGATTACTATAGAATTTGTTTCATGCATGGGCCAAGGACCAAGTGAGGAAGTTAGTTGCTTGCTAGCTTTACACAAAAGATTGCCATGATCTTTTTATTTGTTGATTCCCCAAAACGTTTTGCACTTGATCAATTATTTTTATGACAGAAGATGCAATGATTTGATACAGTGCTTACCCCACTGAGGACACCAAGATATGAAGACTCTTCGTATTAAAATGAACTCAATTATACAGTTTAGTATTTTTTTTACAACAGAAATTTATTGAATTTTCAAATTAATAAAAATAATATACTATTTAAAGTTTGCATGAAAGTTATGTGTACGAACTAATACACAAACTAAAAAATGTTATTTTGGTGGTTGCTGCCTTTGCTTCCAATTTACTCTTTTTTTTTTTTTTTTTTTTTTTTTTTTAATTTAGGTAAGTAGGTACCGCCAAAGGACTGTTATTATAATTTTGTAATGGCAATTTAGCAGAGCAAAAAGCAAAGCTGTCAAAATGACAAATTTGACCGAATTGTCGTAAACTGTAAACGTCAAAAACAAATAATTATACCCGAACGAAATGAGCTAGTATATATATTTTTTTAATTTCGGATTTCAAATAAAATCGATCGAGAAATATATACTGTAACTACGCAAGTTTTGTTCGATAGTTTAAAACATTACTTAAATCCATAAAAATGACAACTTTTGAAGATAGACAGAGGCTTTTGTTCAATCAGTTGAGCGAAGCGGAGAAACAAGCCAATTTTGTTACGCGATCAACCAGCGATGTTAATAATTTTGATGACAGAAGGATTGTCAGGCGTCAGGTGCGTCAGACAAGAGCCGAGATGAAACAGTTTAGAGGTAAAGAAAGTATTTTTAAACGCCCGAAGCGCCTCTAGCACAATGTGTCGCGTCTAGGGGCGTTCCAGGTTTTAAAAAAAACCCAGACAAGTGGGTATGCTACAACTTGGAAAATGTTCCCAACATATCGGAGAGAAGCAACTCGGAAGCTGCTGCTAGTTGCCTGAATGAAATGGAAATACAAAAAGATCAACCCGGCCAAGAAGAAGAAGATCTATCATCACATTCTAAAATCACCTTTAAACAGCCAATCTTTGTTTCAAAACCGAAAGGCAGTTCTACAATTGATCCGAAAAAAGTCGTGTATAAGAACACAACCGTTATATACCCCGAATATGTAGTTGGGCAGAGAGAAAAAGAAATAAGAGTTAGATCCACCGAAATGAAGACCGGCAATACAAAAATGACTCAGTTAAAACTCGATCATTTACTCCAAGAAGAAGAGAACGATAGTGATTAACTTAACCCTTTATTACTTTAAGTAATATCTTTTATAATAAATTTAGCTAATAAAAATTTTCTTTCACTTCATTTTCATAATTTTATGGTACCAAAGCTGGAAAAACTTTGTGTTTTGCCCTATCCTTATAACATAGTCCACGTGAGCAGCACACACAAAATGTGGGTGCAAAATTGGGTTTAAATTTTTTTATGGAAAAGTATGAAATAAAATCTGGCTGCCAATTCCCTAGAATTTTATGTGCTCTTTCATGACTATTTTTTGTTTTGCTGTCACCTTTAGATGGATAGTTGGGAAAAAAAAAATCTAAAATAAGGGCTTCAATTCATAACCTTTTTTCGAAAATCGGTAACGCTATTTCCCGAGGAAATAGTTTGAAGTATATTATGTAATAAATCAATGTTTGTGGCTGTCAACAAACCCGGAATGTCATTTTGAAAACACCTAAATTTCTCATTTTCAAACTTTGGAAAAGAAAAATTAATTTGTTGCTGCTGTGAAAAAACAGAACTCTATAAATATTTTTTTAGAATCTCAAGAGACTAGAATAGTGCTGCAGTTAGAACTGGGTTGTGGTCTAGTGGTTGCAGACGCAAACCCCGAATTAGAATCCCTAGGTTCAAATCCCGCTCCACCACAACTTATTTCCTACTATCTGTCACAGATAATTTGAATTACTTAGCTCAAAAATTGAAATATCTAGGTAGCTAGGTATATTGTAAAAATGGAAATGTTTCATTTCATTTATTTCAACGTAAATACAAAAGTATATTTATTGAACGTCAATGAGTAAGTAATAGTATATAAGTCAATTTAGTAAAATAAAATTTAAATACAAAGTAAGTCAATTATAAAAAATATACAGTATGTATTGTGTTGGATCAACACCAAGCATCCGTGCTATTTAAATAGTCATCAATTTTATAATACGCTTTTTTGCATAAGATTTTCTTAATTTTAGTTTGAAATTTTTTCTCTGTCAAAATCAAAACATTTGCGGGAATTTTATTATAAAAGCGTATACAGACCCCCAGGAATGAGTTCGCAGTCTTATGTAGTCTTAATTTAGGGAGGTCCAGATTTCCTTTGTTTCTAATATTATAGGGATGCCTATCGCTAACCTTATGAATTTTATCTACATTTTTACGGGCATATATAATGTTTTCATAGATATATTGACTTGCTACAGTCAATATGTTAATATTTTTGAAAACATCAATGTTCCTTTCATTAAAAAAAATCTAATGGTAGTCCGCTGTGTTTACTATAGTACAATAACATTTTAGGATAAAGGTAAGTTGATCGATTAAATATCTCAAAATGAAAATAACAGCCTATCTTTTATATCGACGGATATTTTTTATGTAATCATTTATAAGAAAATTTTTATAGATTTTCGAGTATAAAATATAAAACAATAGCAGGTAGGTACTAATTTTCAGTTCTTACTTTCGTTTGACAATTGCGGAATATTTTTTGCTTATGGTATTATTTTTCGCATGCCGCTTTTGGTTTTTCAGACTTTAAATAAAAATAATTTTTCCCGACCTTGTAATTTTGCCGAAATACCCTACAATTGTACGTTTTCATCATTATCCCGCCCTTAAGTACATTTTAGGTGAAACATTTCATTTAGAAAAAGCGGAAAAAATAATTAGGGTGAGTTCTGCTAGCGAATATTAGGTTATCTCGGAGCCCTTTGCCCCGTTGTGTCGGCAACATGGCGAATATGGCGTAGACGGAGTTGGCAATAGCTCGGATGACATTATTCCGCTTGCATTTGCCAAATAATATACGTATTGTAACATGTAGTTTTTGGGACACTCTTGTTATAGCCATAAGTGTATTTTTATGAAAAATGCAGGAGCTCGTACTGATTGTTCTTTCCGTGATAGTTTTCTTGTTTGTGTTGATTTTATTAGTTTCATTAGGTAAGCGTGCGTGATCGATTTCTTTAGTTTTAACTAGTTGAACTCTATATTATTACAAAGTTTACCCGGTTCTTTATTGGCGTGAATGTTTTATTCATTCTATTTGTTTTTTTAGGGTGGTTTTTGGTTTGGAAGTGCTTCCTCTCCCGCTTTCGTTTCGTGCGGGAACTGCTCGGTGGATCGTCGGAATCTTCTACGGTTACTGATCTCAAGGAAAGTCGGATCCGTATGAAAAAAACCCGCAAGGAATAGGAATATTTGAATTCACCTGTTTAATCTTCAATTGCCAAAGTAAGTTCCTGTCCTAACACAATATCTTGGGGCAGTAAGGTCACCAAGTCACCATTATGGTAATAATGTCATGTTTGTGTATTGTTAGGACTATTTATTTTTGTTATATATAATTAAAGAGTCTTGCCAATTTTTTGTTGGCAATACAATAGACAATTTATTGAAATGAGTCAGTTTTGTATTTTATTTCCTTGTAATTTGATTTCATTGCAATTTCTACTTTGGTATTAATTAATTTATATATATTTATGGACGAATCCATTTTAAAACATAAAAATAAGCATAATAGGGATAACAAAAAGCAGTAAATAAAGTGACAGAATTATAAATTGTTAAAGCTAAGACAATAAGAATGAAATTTGGACACACTCAAGACAGGATCGGGTCTACCTCAGTGAATGTTATATATTATAAAATTTATTATCCCTATATCATGTCGAAAAACAATTTATGACTAAGTACTAAATAGTTTATTTGTTATGATTTAATGGGTATAAAAATAGTTTTCTGTGATTTATATGGATACTGATGTACGTAGTTAAGTGCTACCAAAGTATTAGGTAACTTTCTTTCCTTGTGTCACATTGTTTACAGACTATCGAAGTATTACATTACACACAGGTCTTAGAAGAATCAACGGGTAAAAAGATTAGGTGATTATTCACAAAATTGGCAATATTATTATTGGCAAAAATCCCAAACCAATTCTCTTGAAGCGAGTAAATAAAACTAGAGTTAATATTTTAGATGTTAGCTTTATTTACATTGTGGCTAGACATGATTTATAAATTACTTCGGTTAATTTTTGTGAAGTTGTATTATTTGGTTTTAAAAAAAAAGAAAGATCAAGACGGCAACTGAATGCAGAGTTCTGCACGTCAATGTCTAGTTAGACACGTGCAAATTTTAGTAAAATGGTATTAAATATTACAAAATTTTAACCAATGTAATCTTATTTCAGTAAAAAATATCCCATCTCAAATAAATAAAAAAAAACATGATATCTGTTTCATACATTTGTACAGAAAATTAAATCTTTACATTGTGCAAAAATGTGTACCTCAACTAATTCTGCATTCAGCTGACGATAGATACACTAGGTGCACTGTTAGGTGTGGATAAGGAAAAGTAATAGTAGTATTTGTAAATAGTAAAAAATTTAGATTCAGTTTTGAAAATAATGAAATCAATAAATAACGGTTTAGTAGGTTAAAAAGAAGTTTTTTAATACTAAAACTAGTCTATTTAGGTTTGAAGTTATTCTAATATTCTTATAATTTTAAGTAGGTATCGAGTCGCACCACAAGAAGTTGCCGTTTATTTGATCCAAATAATTACGCCATAAATAGGATTCAAAGGAATGGCAACTTGGTGTGCGAGGGTGTTGACTGATCCAATTCTGGAGTTGAAGAGATCAAGTCATTTTGTTATAAACTTTAGCATTGTATTGTTGTGTATTTATGGCATATTATGTATTGTATATATATTTTTCATTTTTATGTATTTGCTAATATTTTTGTAATCTCTTTTTATGAAAAGCCTGTATAGGCGTTTATAATGAATAAATAAATAAATGAACACGTGGAATGTCATTTTATGATGCATAATTGTAATATAATATTACTAGTAAGTATATCTTACAGTGCAGATAATGTTGGAGTAATTAAGATAAAGCACTTTTTTATGTCACAGATATTAATTTACTTTTAAATTATAAACAACTTGATAAGAACCTTCAAATAAATGAAAAAAATATTTTTTAGTAGTGCTTAACTTCAGGTAGTAATTCAGGGAACACACACTTCTAGTCGATATCTAAAATGTGTGATAAAATCATTGCTCCGATTGCTGGGGAGAAATCTAAGGAATAGGATTGTATGGAGGGACGGCTGAGTGACCACGATGACTCTTACAAGTTAAATATTTCTTATCCAAAAATATTAATAACTAGCTGAACCCGGCAACGCTTCGCTGTGGCTTTGTCTAATATATGAATTATTAGGAGAGTAAATAAAAATAGTCTAGCATTTGTCAGATATAATTCGCATTTTAAATCCGATTAAATGCTTTTTATTCCTAGTTGTATGAATTTTTTGTAACGTTGGCTAAAATGGATAAAATCTGTATTCAATATGCAATGATATATTCTATTATGTGAAAATTGTACTCAGTTGTCAAGAAAAATTGTATTCTGGATACATAATAACCCCCTCTATTACCAACATTCCATTGGTCCACTCCTTACGGGACACCTTTATATAAATATGATGAAGAAAAAAAATTGTTTCACAAAATAATATATATTTTTTAAACTAAATAATTAAGTAATAAAATTTCAAGTAAAAATAAAAAGATGTGATCCATTATTTTACACCCAATGTCATAAATGAAGTACATGATTTTTGCTGTTGTTTTTTTAAAAATTTTCAAAAAAATTCTAGAATCTACTAATGCAAATAAATTCCAATTTCGCTGGCTAGATTAAAGTTGGTGTTGAAAGAAACGATTAAATTGTTTTACTTATTACATCACCTTTGTGGCTCTTGGTTCTTAATAAGTAATGTGATGTGATGATTGCGAAGGTTACGTGCTGGCCAAGATGGAGGAGGATGGAGAAGACAATAAGCACGGCCACATCACGTCACTGGCCGTAAAGCGCTCGCACCGCCGCCTCGGCTTGGCACAGAAACTCATGAACCAGGCCTCGCAAGCCATGGTTGAATGCTTTCAGGTATGTATTTATTTTATTCCTTCCCTCCCTTCACTTAACATTTTTTAACCTTATTTATCAAATCAATGTTAGAAGTAATAAGTAGCGATTTGCGCCGAATTTTTAATGAAGATAGGCAGTACTTACTTTTTTTATATTTTTATTATTATTTTTACAAATTACGTACATATATAAGGGTAAGTGCGACAGGGAAGTGCGCGCGCGGGGGGGTTTTTAAAAAAAAAAAAATTGAAACGATTTCTGAGGAATTGAAAATACAGACAGACGTCTTCTATTAACGATACTGAATTCAGACAGTTTTTGTTAACTGACTAAAATAACCTGTAGGGTGCCCTCCCTTGAATTTTTTTTATATTTTAGTAGAATCCCTTCCTCCCTTTCCCTTATCCGCACCAAACGGTGTGTAAAGTTCTGTATTGCCTGTATTGGTACACCATGTGTAGTGAGTCTTGATAATTTATTTTCCAGGCTAAATATGTTTCACTGCACGTGAGGAAGAGTAACCGAGCTGCCTTGAACCTGTATACCAACTCCCTGCACTTCAAGATTCTGGACATCGAACCCAAATACTACGCCGACGGAGAAGATGCGTACTCCATGCAGAGGGACCTCAGCTCCTTCGCTGCCAAGAGTGATCAAGTTATGGAAATTATCTCAGAATCCGCCATAATATCTCAGTGTTGAAGCGATCGCGCCAAGTGCAGTGCAACTATCTTATCACATTGGACAATTTGTGAAGAATGAATGTTTGACAGTGGAGTATGATCCATCATATTCATCGCATATTTTATATTATATAGTAATATACTTTTGTTTATGTTTTAACTGTCTCTATTTTACTATCCCATTAATGGACCAGAAGTTAAACAAACTTGTGCCCAATATTAATGTTTCACATTGCTTTGCTACACAGCTACAGCGGGCGTGCGCAGGCAAAAACCAGAGGAATTTGTAAAAAATAAAACATTTTTTTACATGAATTTCCGAAACTATCAGTTATTTTTTTATGAAATTTCGAATGCGCACCGCACTGTTCTCTAGTAATTTCTACCGGTATTATCTAATAAGTTATATATTTTTATAACAGCACTTAAAAATATAATATCCGCACCTGAGGGTCAAAAATCCTCATTTTCAGCGGACACATTTTAGCTCCAGTTTACTATATTTTTCAAAGATTTTTATTTTGACACTTCTAAACCATAATAATTTGCTTCCTCAAGTACAGATATATATTCGTATTCCCAGTACGACGAACAAACAACTCATGCTTCAATCATAAGAAGAAAAAAACAAATAAGTATATCGTTTTATTCAAACGTAAAAACTTTTAGTCATAGAGATAAATACGAAGTAATATAGGTATGTAGAAGCTACAAACTACAAGAAACATACAAAAAGTTTCAGTATTAATAGTTTATCAATATTTATGTTTGTATTTTGGGATACATGATAAATATTTCGTTAATATACCATACTTAGGGTAAAAGTCTCAAATATATAGACACTGGAAAACCTTATACAAAATCACTCAATATGTATCATCAGGCAATAACCAGATTCTCTAATACATCCAACTAGTCACACATTGAAAAAAATATGTATCAGGGATCCGTCAACAATTTGCAAGTTACACAATGCAATATGAGCTAATATTTTAAATATAAAAAAAGATAATTCAACATAAATACATAGAACTGAAAAGTAAAATCTTGAAATATTATGTACGATAAAATCACAAAGGTACAAAGTAATACATTTTCAATTTATTTTCTATTTGTTCAGTGCGGTGATACTTTATTTTGACAAAAAGAACAATGTCCTTGTTAATAAATTAATATCATATTTAAATGTCAAGTTATTGTATAAAATTATCAAAATCGATAATCTTATCAGCGAAAAAAAATCCTGAATTAGATAGCACAACCAAAATAGCGAACATTAAAAATTAGATGTTGATTATTTGGTTTCGAATATTAGTTATCCCTGCCCAGTAAATGTAAAACTGTCCCAATAACAAAAATACTTAATTGGAAGTGAATTCAAAGCAAAATATTTATTTAACCTGTTAACCAGGCACTCCTCTATCTAATTACGCTTGTTTTTTTATTTTTTTTTATGCCTAAAGACTATTAAATTTTTTTTTTTTTCATTTATTTATGTCGAGACATGTATGGATGACTAAAACCTTTGTTGTTCGTAAAATATACATTCGGCCCGTTCCAAGGCGCAACATATATTTGAAGGACGTGTTCTATATTGTTATGTTTGACGTATTTATGCGTCCCGCCCGGTTAACAGGTTAATAGTAATGAGAAACTACAGTTGCAACAAAAAATAAATGTTTTTTAGAACTGCAAGCCTTGGATATCACTAATTACATATTATATTAATATGTATCTGTAATATTTTATACTTACATAAATGAGTAAATGGACACTTATAATAATATGTACCTGTAATATTTTATACTTTACATAAAGGATTAAATGGACACTTATGGTAATACTTGGGTTACTTGAGTTAGGGTTGTGAACTACTACTTTGGTTAGAGAGCAATAACTTCCCCCAAGTTAATACAACTATCACCGTGGAATAGGAGAAGAATATTTCGTCGTCTCTGGGTACACCAGAACACTTTTGACTTTCTTGTTTGGCGGCTCTACCTTGCTGGGGGCGGGCCGCGGGTAGCAGTCGGTGCCCATCTCCTGCTGGCCGTAGCAGCCCCACCAGCGGAGTGCTCGGGAAGTGGCTGCTGAACACCTCGAACTCCAACTGGTCAAGGTCCGTCCTACCGACGCAACTCAACTTCAGGGCGGCACTGTGCTCTCTTCGGGGCAGCTCCGACAGCTGGAATAACAAATTCAGTACATATATTTATTTTTTATCATAAATAACAAAATAACATACAGTTTTATGGCAAGTTAGTGGCCCCATATTACTACTATTTAAAATAATAAACCATTTCAGAATTACATTTATTTCATACATATTAGGTTAACAAAATTAGTAGTCTTAAAAAGTCATACATAGCTTGTGTAACAATTCTTAATACATTTTTATTATTCACTTGAAAAATTAATTCTATTTATAAATGTGGATCGTAGCCACAATTAAATGTTCTAAAAACAGTATATTTTGAAGTTATACTTCTTTGCGCCCGTTAGACACTTTGGGGTGGGATGTTGGTCAAGAAACCGCGTCACGCTGATTTTTAAGAGAAAATGGCGCCACAGTCACTGATGCTTGTATTGGTCTGACTTTGACAGTTGTCATTTCTTTTGTTTATTTACTTCTTACGCGTCATTTTAGCGAATTATCTTTTAGAAAAATACGCTATTGCAATGGCTTCGGTTTTTCTCCATGACTTAAAGATGAAAGAATGATTATAGAAGAAATAACTGATAATGATAATATAGGTGTATAATATAATAATGAAGTCACGTACAATATATTGAATATAAATATATTGAATAATATTGAAAAATGTCTTATATTTCATTTATATATCCTGTCTGTTTGTGTGCGTGAGTGGGTGTATGAGAATGGCCAAAGAAGTATAAACTTCCACCGTGTGGTCCGACGCACAAACGATTTTTTTTTATATAGATACTATTAAAAAATTTACCTCCTGCATTTTTGGTTCAACATCTTCATCTGCCAAAAATACTGCAGAAAATGCATCAAACTCAACAGGAAACTCGGGTTCCTTGTCAACAGTGAAAAACAAAAAATGTTATCTTTCTTCCATCTCGTTCTGAAGATAAGTGATAATTGTCATTGAAGGAACACTTGATCCTACAGCCGCCCATTGCCAATGGAGACATGTCCTTCTGACTGGAAATATAACAAAATTTAGTAAAGGTATTTTTGTCAACAAACTTTATTCACAGAAATACCGAAGCTGTCATGTGAATGGCGTTAAAGAGTCACGCTTCTGACAAAAAAAATTAAACAGAATTAAAAAAAACTATATTCCATAGTTATGAAAACCCATGTGACGTTTGGGCATATTGTTTGAAATAGGTATGAAATTTATCCATGTAGTATCCAATGAATTCATTCAATAAATTCAAAAATTCTAATTTTATTTACAATTTCATAAACAAAATGCTTTGCCCTTAGGACAGGACTGTCAATATGTTTAGAAAATTATGATTGCACATTTAGTTCAGTTATGAATTTGAAATTTTATTAAACTTAAAGTACTAGCATTAAACTCCACACGTCCAGCAAGTTTGTCCCTACTCACGGGAGGATAATACACCACCCGAGAGCAAGATATTCCGACCATTTTGTTACTCGGGTACGAGAGAGAGGCGTGGATATAGTCCATCACTAAAATAATAAAACTTATAGTTCACTAACTAACCACCACACCATTTCTCCCAAAGGGTAAACAAAGAATAGAATGAGCAATATGTCCTGGCATACTCCCTTTGCTTCCTCCGCACACATCTTATGCACGCAAGCCAATTGTTCAAAATTTTCACATGTCCACTTTCGAGTATTTGTAATTTTTTTAAACAACCTCTGATCATGCTGTCTTTCTCAGCCTTCCCTGCCAACATCATAAACTCTTTTAGCCATTCTTTCATCATTCGTTTGTTCTACATGACTGAACCAAAGTTGTTAAAATTAATTTATTTAGTCAATAATGCTTAACATGCAGTAAGCTTAATAAAAAAAAACTATATAAGTATGTAGATAAAAATTCAGATAACCTGGGAATGCGTTGAATGGTCTAACTTAAGAAATACATAATCATGACACATCATCTACATATTTAAACATGTTTTCAAATAAATCAAACCAACGTAAGTGAACTACATAAATATAAGCTTTTGAAGTCAGACTATTTAGGATGTAAATAAATAAATTTTTTTGGGTTGTGTTGAAGGTCTTATTACCGAGTGGAGACTGTCAACAGGCCAGCCATGCGGGGCAGCATCACCATACCCAGTCATAAAACTTAGATTAAGAAATAAAACATGGCCGATAAATTAGATTGATACTGCCTACTATAAATATGAGTATTAAATAAAGTAATGAAATATAAACTTACTCCTGTGTTTCTTCAAGCAACTATTGCCTTGGCAGGGAGAGTGGGGGAACAGGTCACACGAGAAGGAAGACCGCTGGGACTTGGGATTAGCAAACGCCAACATGAGCATCGGTTCCGCCATAATGCTGCCCTTCTCCAATACCATCTCCGCATTATTTGAATAAAAACAAAATTCATTGGGTTTCAAACAGTTTTTCAATAAATTACGCACTACATCAGACCACACTTTACACACTAAGGATGCCAGCTTCAGATCTTGCCAGCAGAGAAAATTACTTAATACTTTTTTGACAATAATGTAATTAGCCATCACGAGATTTGTATTATCCCATTCACCATCTGGTAGATTCTGGATATCATCAGAAACTGGTAAATATTCTTCATCTCTATTCCAGGTTGTAACATAATGGTTAGGAGGTGATATCTTCGCTGTCAAAAGTTTGCGTTTTATCAAATATCTATTGAGAGAATTATTTTCCATTTTTATTTTTATTTTTACTTGATGTGTATTTATTAGGTTTACAGCTCTGTGACAATGGTATTTTCGTGGTGTCTTTCAATAGGATCACCCTTCAACAGAGCTATAATCAGAAAATATAAATACACAAAGAAGGATAGCAGATAGTACAACAGGTAAACCAGTACATCCCTCACATGTCTCCAAAGCTGATCTTTGTTGTGTATCTCAGTCGGCTCGTAAACACCTATGTTTCCTCTCCTTACGGTCAAGTATTCGTGGAGTAAGTAGATCAATAGGGGTAGAGATAGAGCGGTGAGTATCCACTGCCCACAAATCAGGAGGAGAAATGAGAGTACTCCGTGTGAAATCAATTTTATCGGCACCCAGTAGTTCAATTTCTCGCAGCACTCTTGAGGGTTCAAATAATCGCACTCTAAATCTGAGAACGATATAACGTAATACACTAGGATGAACAGTAAAGCCCCGTTGTCTAGCAGAGCGAAAGAAAATAGTAGACTTTCCGATAGCATGCTGTAGATCCTCGACAAATCAACCCGACAGTGGCGAATCGAAAAAGGATTTACTGACCAGCACCAGATTTATTAATGTTTAAGAGTGCTTAGTGGTTGAAAAAAGAAGACATAACATCATGAAAACCTTCCAAGACGATTTTATTATCTTCATGAAAGAATCATTTCAATCTAAAAGGATTTCATCCGCGACAATTTTCACTTTTTTGTTGTTTGCGAACTGCGCGAACTGATTGACATTCCATAGAAATATTTTTCACCGGAATGACAGGATTATAGAAAATTTTTGTCATACTATTGTGCGCTTGTCTATGCAAACGGATACGGAAATTTGTCATCTTGTCATGTGTAATGTGTAATTTAAATTCCAAAAATTCCCATATTGTAACAAATCTTGGCATCAACGTTAATCTTAGTGAAATTTGGTAACAGTATTAAATTATTTATAAAGGTAATTGACAGTATTTTAAACTTCAGTAAAAAAACATTCAGTCTAACAGTAGACAACTTTGTCATCATATTGTGTATTGTTTCACCCATTCCAAGTATGAACTACCTACATCATACACAACATGCTGATTGTGTTTTTCTGGGTAATTTTGCAGTGTATATTCCTTGTTCGTTTTGAAGTACAGAATACAAATCATCATTCACTGCTTATATTAAAATTAAAGTCAATGTAATTGGTTTGCAAATAAATTATTTTTGTCTACTTATTCCTCCTACCCAAAAATATTCTTTAACCGCACCCTCCACATTTATTGTCTCCCAGCAAACCTCCCGATGTAATTTTTTTTTATAGTAACATAAATTATTTGTAAAAGTAAGACCAACCACAAAAGCATGATTGATGAGTTTGTGGCGGGCGACAATGACGTCACGATCCGACAGTTGCCGACCGCCCGACGTAAACGTACGAATTCGCCAAACTGGCGACGAGAATACTTCGGACTCCCTTCGTCATCGCACGCGAATTTTGGGCACAGAATTCCCGCCAACTTAGTATTTCAAATCATCGTATTATCATCGTTATTTTGCCTAATTTAGTTTGTAGAATCATCTCCAAGTGTTAGCTTCAGTAGATTAGTTTTTAGTGTAATAAACCATTGTATAAATCGTAAGTACCTGTTTCACTTTCTCTCCTTCTGTGCACCCACATAAATCCATACCACATTATTGGGCCACCAACTAGGTGACCTCCCAAATTGGTGACCAACCAGGTAACTAAAAGTTTGTTCATTTTATAAAATAGCTTATACAAGCAAAAAATCAAAAAATATTCACTGGTAATCAAAATGTTTAGAATATAGGTATGTCTTTTATTTTAAGCGTGGTGCTAAGCCATGGTGACAGCCATAATAAAAAAGTAAAGGCTCAGAAATATTTAGTTTTCAAAATCATATTTCGTGTTTATGGAAAAGCCACAAAGCCTTAACAAAAATTTATCACATTACATGGAAAGGGAAAAGGCGTAATCGATTTTTTGAGAAAAGTTTGGCTTTATCATGAAGAAAAATAAAAGAAAGCCCTGTTTTTAGGCTTTTTTTCGATTTTCAGGATAACTAAAGGTGATGGCAAAATAAAAAAGAAATGTACTACTATTAAAAAGAACACATAAAATCTAGGGATTAGTGTACCAGCTTTTATTTTAATGTCTTTATTTTTCCGTAAAAAAATAAAAACCAAAATTTTTCTGCCTCATTTTGGTGTGGCGTTCGCTACTTGGTCCATGTTTAAGTATGCCACCAAAACATGATTTTTTTTAAGCTTTTGGTACGCCTCCCTTAATAATTTTATGTATGTAGATATTAATTAGAAGGGGGGGGGGAGATTTAGAAAGGAACCACTGTAAAATAATAAACAACTATTTAATTTGTTATAGTATATTTTATACTTCTATAGAATAAAATACATTGTAAATAGTTTGAAAATTGTGCTAAAATGGGTATGTTAAAAGCCTGTAATGTATTATTAAAGTTTAGTTCTTGTTGAAGTAAAATTGGTGTTATAAAGCCTACTGTAATGTATATAACAGGCGGTGGCAGTGCTAGTTTCTTTAATTAGTTGAAGTACACACATTTATCACATCTAGTTGATAAAGATACTGATTTTATTTGGCTTAACAGCCTTGTAAATTTATTAAAACGTAACATACACCAACAAAAATTCTAGCAAAAGTGTAAAATGTTAACTGTAGGTTAATTTCATAGCACATAAATTTACTTTACTGTTATAATATGTCTTCATTTCACTGTTATAAATTCACAATTTGAAGATTAAAATAATACACAATTAAAAACTTAACAAAACAATGTAAAAACATCTCACTATATATAATATTTTATGTAAATTTATATACAATCCTTATGATTAATATAGATGCGACATGGGCAGTGTGTGCAATGCGATGCTCAAGTGTGTACAAACTAGAACGCCAATATTGAGTACGAAATGACTACTCTAAAAATCGATACCAAATTTCTTGAGGAACTTGTGAGCTCTTTTGATTTTATGTACATTTAAAAATAAGGCCTATTTTCATCCAATAAATATCCCCTAATGCATTTTCATTTGACATCCATGAAGCAGCTATGCATGTATATTATTAATTTCTAATATTTCCTAGGCCTACACCTTCAATCTTTCTAATCTATAACTCTATATATTTTTCTGCAGTTTGTACAATATGTAAATAAAACAGACCACATTATAATATATATTTATTGTAATACCTAGTTAATATTAGGTACACATCATTTTTCATCTATGAGACTTAAGTTCATCATTATTATATTTTTTTATATTACAATTAAGTTTAAGATTAAAACTTACTTAGGTAAGTATACATATTTTATAAAAGCAAGTACCTAGACTGTTGTGTATAAATCACATTGCATCTCTTAGATGACATATTGTGGATGCCTCGAAAAATTGTATAATATTTGTATTAGTCTTGTAAACATCTCGTAAGTCAAATATAATAAGTAATGATACTTCAGCAAGATTCATTATTTGGTCACAAACGGTTCATAGTTTTGTCGAGTGGAATATTACTATAGTTTGTCAAAAACTTACTACAAATTCTTCACTATTATTATATTATTAGGTTTATATTTTGTATTTATCTGAAAATAAGTCACTGCAATGAAAATGGTGTTTATCAGTATTCATAATAAATATATTAACAATTTTCGTTGACTTAAAAGTAGTACTTTGGCATTGTAATAAATTTACAAAAGAACTAATATACATATATAGATATATATATATATTATAATATGTACATTACACAAACTACACATTAAATACCATTGAGCACATTTTTGTAATACTCTTTTAAGTTTTAAATTACAATATTTTTATATTTTTTATATAAGTACCTACCTATAATGACAAAATTATTTTACAATGCACCCAAAATGTGAAAATGCTCATGCAAATTCTATAGCAATCAAATGAATAGTTAAGTAAATATTGTGAATATTGAATTTCAAGGATTGTAGGTTTATTGTCACAAATATTCATAAAGCAAAATTGTATTATTCATGAAGATTTTTTTATCTATTAAATTTTTTCGTGGCTAGAAAATATACAAAACCTACTGTTCAATTTATATTTTTACAGTGTTACTGATGCTGACATGAAATAGTATATATATCCAAATAAACTACAGACTATAATAATGACCGAAACTAAACGCACAGATTTCCATAATTTTCTAAAAACACTTAAAAGCTAAGGTTGACTAGCAGCTTGTATCATGCAAATCTTCAGATCCCGCGCTGAGTTGGAAACATCGACTACAGAATCCACCATCTCTTGAACGGCGGAAACACTGGGGATATTTAGAAGCCGCATTTTTCGCTTTTGTTACTGTAGTGGTTAAACCATCTGACAATCCATTGGAACAAACTAGTATTTTAGATTTGAAATCAGAATTAGCGATATTTCTGTGCACAGTATCGCCAATATACACAAGTCTATGAGCGTTTAGCACCACAAATTTACCGTGAGCTAAAAAACACAGCCGGCGGTTGATTGCGTTCGACAGTTTGTAAGAAAGCATCAATGGCTGTCGTCAAATAATTGAAATATGTAACAGTCTGTTTAGCGTAGTACAAAACAAGTTGCTTATCACTTGGAGCCATGTTGCAATCAGTCAATTGAATGTTAGTTGAAGAGTAGTCAGCATTCTTTATTACATTGTCGAAAGATTTTTTGAGTTCGTATGGAAGGGATTCTTTAATTTCCGCATGCTTCTTATCTACACTTTCTCTTGATTCTAACTTAACATAATCATACTCCTCTACCCATTCTCCACTCCACCATTTTCTTTTGTGGATGGTGATTTAGATTTCTTAAATAACAATATAGAATTTCCTTGGATGAAGGAAGCTGTTTGCCGAACGTCTTCAGTGAGAGCTCTAGCACACGCTATAAGTTGGTCGAGGGCATCAGGACTCGCATTATTAGATGTATCTTCTTGAGCGTCATCGGATCTAGATAGAAGTTCTATCGACCAATTCAAAGCATCCAAAGTTTCGATAACATTGTTTACAAGTTTATCTGCATCTCTCAAAGCTTTGACAAGGGGACGAAGTTTGATGGATAAACCTGCAACAAAAGAACTCAGATTAAGACACAAATTTAAAACACTATTGATTTTAAATGAACAGTAGAAACGTAATTATATTTTTCAGTAATAAGTTTCTGCGCATTCAGAAATGTCAATCCTCACGGAGTTTGTTTAAAAAAGGAATATTTGTTATGAATATGTTACCTTTATCATGAGCATTAGCTGCATTGCCAAGTGTGCCTTCTGTAAACTGTGCAAGATCGTGTAGTGCAGCTCGGAGCCGAAGTGAGCCGAGTCTTACGTCCAATAAGTGATTACTCATTACAGCATGAGATCGCCAGTCTGGACGAAAAAAACCTAGAAAAAATATCGAAAATTAGCTATTGGAGGGAAACCATAAATTTATAATAATTATTGTGTTAGACTTAAGTGATAAAATGTGGCGTCAATCAAATATTTTGTGTTATCAAATCTGAGCTGAACAATAATTTGACAGCTGCAGCTACATACAGTTAAAAAAATTTAACATACAGGACATTACAATTACAATTGACATCTCAACAGAGATGAAGGGAAGCCAACATGAGACATTCTCCATTTCGCCTAGTATTTGATATCTGGCAGTTGCTTTTCATATTAAATAGTTTTAATTCAAATCTGATGTTTATTTTTTTGCGCAAAGAGGCCCAATTGTAGACAGAGGGGAACCACAAGACACCCAGACTTGATACCATAAAAATGGAATAATATCTGTATATCTTATAGTATATTCAATGAGGGAATCCACTGTTTTTTAAAGTATTTTTTTTTCTATAAACTTACTATTCAACTAAACAAAAAAAATATATTTAATATTTTTTTATAAGTTATTGAAGAAGATACGATTTTTTAAAGTTGTCACATTTCAAATACCAGCGCTAAATACCAACTATGTACTAACTGCGTCATTTTTGCAGGAGTGACGTCATTTAAAACGGGTTGTTTAAGGCCATGGTATTTCTCCAGCCAGGTAACAAAACTGTCAAAAATCTATGCAAACTGACGCGAGAAGCACCGAAAAATATACCGTCTACTCAACTGTAATTATACTGTTAACAGCTGTTCTATGGCGGCCATCTTTTTTGCAATAGAAGCTTGTATGTATATTGTATATCCATATTAAAATGCCATGGAACGCGGCTACGGGGGTTTAAAAACGGAAACCGGAAACACTACACTTAGATACAAGGAGTGACGTCTTTGTTTAAGATTTTGAAATGAATGCAATTTTCAACATTTTTTTATTAATTTTTGCGTGCGTTTTTGGGATATTTCATCCCACATTCAAAATTTTTAAATATTCGCGTCTACAGCGAAAGCATTATTTAAAATTCAATTCCGGCTAGCAGTGGATTTCTCATTTGGACAATAGCGTATCCATTTTTAAAAAATCTATCTAACGAGATTAACTTACCTAATAATCTAGAGATAGCATCGGTAGCTCTGACTGAAGAACCTCCAGCATGTCGAGGGCTTCCTTCCACTCTAGGGGAGTTCCTTGGGTTGAGGGTTGGACGGAGGAACGTCATAAAGTCTGACTCGGGTTGGGGCTGTGGTTCCTCAAGGTGTTGGGAGTGTAGTTGGAGCTACGAGACTGGGGGATGTCGTAGTCCGGCATGTTGGCAAGGGAGGATCTGGAAATCTTACATAAATATTTAATAGAATACATTGATAAATATATAACATAAAATTCTATTTAGCAATACATAAAAAAATAACACGGTTAGGTAGATTTACAGATACCTAATGATTTTCTGGATTATTATGCCATGTTTGTGTACTTTGTGTTGGGGAGCACATTGCAGATTGCAGTGTCTATCTTCTGGGCTGATTCAGCCCGCAAACACAGCATAATAACCCCAAAAAAACACTATCTGTATTCTGATGGCAGTGAAAACTACAAATTTTCATTTGTAATAGCTAATGAAATGATGTAGCTATTGATATTGATACCACTGTTAATCATCCCCTAACTGTAATAAATAAGGCTCTCGAAGGTCGTATATATTTGTTCTGATTTAGTGATAAATACGGAATGTATCTAAGGGTTGTGTTATGTAATCTAGAAACTTTGTCTGCTCATTATGTCTATGGAGCTTTGATTTCGATTGATTTATTCATTTGATTCTGATTGTAAATGATAAGTTAATGCTAAAAGCCATGCATACCTATTACTAGATGACATAGAGTCCATTGTAAGTGAGCTGGCACTGCTCGACGGTGTCAACTGCTGCTGGTGAAAGAGGGTAAGGCTGGCGGGGGCGCGCGGCACGTCATATAAATCTGGGGGTGTCCCTGCTGCATGGGGGGTCGCGCCCCCCAGTCCGGCCCCGGCTGGGGGGTGTGCCGGCGGCGGCGCGTCGTACGTGCACGACGCGGCGCGCGGCACGTCGTACGTGTCCATGGCGGCGTGCAGCGAGGGCGTGCGGGGGGACTGGTGCAGGGACAAGTGGCCGTGGGACGGGAGGGGGGAGGGGGAACAGACTCTGGGGCTGCTCGTAGATGTACAGGTCGCCCACTCGGTGGGGAAGCATAACCTGAAATAGAAAAAAAACAATTCATTTGTATTAATTGTACTATTACGTCTAGCTTGCCTTCCAGGAACAGATATGATCGAAATTTACAGCACTCGTGATATTATGCATTTGGCAGTGCCCTATGCACATTAGAT